>CALNHX010006170.1:0-94421 GCA_940337035.1 Agriotes lineatus
TATCGTCAACTCAATGCCGTTACGAAAAAGGACGCCTACCCCATTCCCTACGTTTCGGCTATTCTAGATCGCCTCAAAAACGCCAAGTACTTAAGTAGTCTAGATATCCGCTCCGCGTATTGGCAGGTTCCTGTGAAACAATCGGCTAGAGAACTTACGGCCTTCACTGTCCCTGGAAGAGGATTATATCACTTTAAAAGGATGCCGTTTGGATTAACGAATGCGCCGGCGACCTGGCAGAGATTAATCGATAAAGTCCTAGGAGCCGACCTCGAACTCTATGTGTTAGTATACGTAGATGACATCATCATCATTTCACCCGACTTTCCTAGCCATTTACGGATTATAGGTTTAGTTTTCGACAGGTTAACCGTGGCGGGATTGACCGTCAGCAGAGAGAAGTGTGCGTTTTTTCGTCCACAGCTAAAATATTTAGGTTACATAGTCGACGAGCATGGACTAAGGGTGGACCCAGAAAAGGTAGAAGCCATCTTAAACATCAAGCCACCTCAAAACATCGCTGAGTTAAGGCGATTTTTAGGCATGTCAGCCTGGTACCGACGGTTTGTACCAAGTTACTCCACTGTAGCGGCATCCCTGACTGATCTTACGCGGAAAAAGTCTTCGTGGAATTGGAACTCCGACTGTGACAAGGCTTTTGACCATATTAAGCAAGCCCTAGTTGCTAGCCCTATACTTACTTGTCCCGACTTCGAAAAGCCTTTTGTCCTACAGACAGATGCCTCGGCATATGGAATAGGAGCCGTTCTCACTCAGTCAACCGAACGAGGAGAACAAGTGATTTGCTTCCTATCACGAACTCTTAACCGACAGGAACGAAACTATACCACCACTGAAAGAGAATGCCTAGCAGTAATTTGGGCCGTGGAGAAACTTAAACACTACCTGGAAGGAGTTCACTTTACTGTAATCAACGATCATTTTTCGCTGTTATGGTTACATCGTTTGAAGGACCCTACAGGACGATTAGGGAGATGGGCTCTCCGCCTCCAGGCTTTCGACTTTAACATAGTTCATCGAAAAGGGAAAGAAAACGTAGTGCCAGACTTTTTGTCGAGAGCGGTACCTCAAGAGATCGAAGAAAACGAACCTGAAACGTTATTTATCATCTCTCCTAACACCACCGACCGATGGTACAAGAAGATGGTCAGTCAAGTTAAAAACTCTCCTCTAACGTACGCTCGATGGAGATTTCAAAACGGCACTCTCTACAAGTATACCTCTAGTAAGTTTCCTGAATTGTCTCAAGACCAAGACTACTGGAAGATTGTCGTACCGACGGATCAACGAAGCGAAATAATTAAAACTCATCATGACTTGCCGGCCTCTGGACACGTAGGGATTTACAAGACTTATTGGAAACTCCGTCAAAAATACTACTGGCCTAAGATGAGGAGTGACGTCGGAAGGTATGTCAAAAATTGCCGCGTTTGTGCTGCGTGTAAGCCCGAACAACGAGCGCCTCCGGGATTGATGGGGACGAGACCTAATATCACCGTACCTTGGCAAATGATAAGTCTCGATTTAATAGGTCCTCTACCTAGAAGTACCAAGGGATTCACTCAAATCTTAGTAGTTACCGATTATTTCAGCAAGTACGTCATGCTATTTCCCTTACGGACTGCTAATGCCCAATCCCTGACGAAACATATTGAGCAAGACATATTCTTGGTATATGGGGTACCAAAATACATCATATGCGACAACGGTGTTCAAATGCGAAGTCGAGACTTCCAGAACTTATGCGCGAAATACAACACGAAGATTCATTACACTGCTTTGTACCACCCTAGAGCGAATCCTACTGAGCGGGTGAATAGAGTCATCAAAACTATGCTTACTACTTACGTACGACAGGATCACCGCACTTGGGATAAATATCTATCTTCCGTTGGCTGTGCTATAAGAACATCTAAACATGAAACCACCGGTTACACCCCTTATTTCGTTAATTTTGGACGAGAACACAATATCAGTGGAAAGGCACTTCCGGAAATGGTGACTGAAGATGAGTCTAATAACGAAAACAATGAGGTCGAAAATAGGCAACAGGGATTTCGAAAAATGTATGAAGACATCCGTCGAAAACTGAATGTCGCCCACGAACGCAACCAGCGCGTTTTTAACTTGCGCCGACGACCTGTAGAATATTATGTAGGACAGTCGGTATGGCGGAAGAACAAAGCCCTGTCAGACGCTTCGAAGCACTTTACGGCGAAATTCGCTCCAACCTACTTAGGACCGTTCCGAATCAAGAGAAAAGTGGGAAACTGTACTTACGAACTTGAAGACGACTTAGGAAAATCAGCAGGATTATGGCACGTTCAGGAACTGAAACCACTGTTTTCTGACGATTAAGTGTTGCATCTTTGGGTCGGTTGGTTGGGATGCTGAAGGTGGTCACTCTTTTCTCATGCAACGAACATCTACGCATATTGCATCCTTGGGTCGGTTGGTTGGGATGCTGAAGGTGGTCTCTCTTTTCTTGCGCAACGAACATCTACGCATATTGCATTGAGGGTAGGTTGGTAGGGATGTTGAGGGGTGGTTGTGGGGGCGTTGTCTCTTGTGAGGGGTTCACACCGGATTAGTCGCCGGCGCGCTTTTACCATCCAGCTGCGAAGACTAATCTTGGTGCCTGAACTTGGGACTGCGCCTTGTGCGATCATTCTCTCTGACTTTCTTCCCTTTCACCTAAATTTGGTACGGCAGGATTTTTTTTTTTTCGTGTACTTGTGTCCAGGGAGTATTCCCGAAGTTTTTTTTTGTGTGTGTCTCCCTCGAGTTTTAAATTTATTAAAGTATTTCATTTCATATACCCCTTGGCTGTTCATTTCTCCGAAATTTCCAGCCTTCCAAGGAAGGGGGGGGGGGTGTGACGGTTGGAATATTTTCTAAGCCATTTCAATTTGTTTATTAAAGGCGCGGCAACTTTCCTCGCGTCTCGGTGCTTACTAGGTTGCCTATCTGGGATTCATTACAATTTCAAAATCGCAGTGTTGCTTTTCTCGGCGCATGTACATTAAATGCATTTCCGGCTTCGATTCGGGAAAACGTGCATTCTAAAAATTCTCTTCCGACTATCAAGTTGCTTTTTCGAGGCTCCAAGTTATTTTTGGTGACGCTTTGTTAAGTGGAATTATCCCGAAAAATGCACATAATCCGGTGCGTGGTTGGATTCTCGTGTTAATTGAATTACACGCATCATTCTGGGGAACCAGGAACGAGTGATCGTTCGGAAGGATTAACTTTGGGCCGTTAAAAATCCTTAAGGTAGGCTTTGCTAGTTCTTTTATGGCCGATGGGCTGACGTTTAGCTTCCATTTCAGGCCTTTTTCTTTTACGTTTCATTGTACCCATGCCTTGTACGTTATCGCCTAAATTATTGGCATCATTCGACAAAATCCAGCTGCTGCTCGGCAATTATCGAAGCCTTTGTCTGCGAGCTCTCGGAGACGTCGCCCACCCGTCCACCAGGTGAAATCGAGAATTGCTGCCGTAGGGTCCTGTTCCCGGCATTTATCAAAGGTTAGATGTTTATCGTGTGCGGTGTGTTCGAGACCGTTCACGGCGTGACCTCGAACCCCAGCTGTTTGACCGCAGTGCGAACTGCGGAGTGCTGATAACATTCCACATCGGGACTGTGCGCTTATTT
The DNA here is from genome assembly GCA_940337035.1 of Agriotes lineatus. NCBI lineage: Eukaryota > Metazoa > Arthropoda > Insecta > Coleoptera > Elateridae > Agriotes > Agriotes lineatus. The sequence continues at coordinate 3,677 of CALNHX010006170.1, forward strand.
ATCGCCTTTTGACTTGCTACTGTTAACGAGTTGCATCGCAGCCCTCAGCTGTTTTAACTTGCCTTCTGTATTGCGACTGATTAACGAGTTGCATCGCAGCCCTCAGCTGTTTTAACTTGCCTTCTGTATTGCTGCTGATTAATGAGTTGCATCGTAGCCTTCAGCTGCTTTAGCTTGCCTACTGTTGATCAATTGCATTGTGACCTTCAGTCGCTTTTGCTGTTAAAATTGCCTCTTTTATTGCCGCGGCTGTTTGATTGCGAAGCGACCTTTAGTTGCTTTACGCCGCTGTATATTTCTTGATATTGCCGCTGATAATACCTGTGAAAATAGCAAATGGGTCTTATTTGACACAATTCATTTTAAGAGCGCCTTGCTAGCGAAGACCTTGTTCTCTAATCTTTCCGCTTACACGAGTGCTATCTTTAAGCGCACCAAGTAGCGTGTCCCTACCGTCGAGGCCTCATCGGTTACAGATACGTCGTGATAAGAACCAAAACACCAATAGCTTTGTTTTATACGCGTTACAAAACGCTCTCAATTTAGGGTCCCCTTCGCTGCCTGCTGTTTGCGCCAAGAGATTCATACTCGCTGTTAGCTGGCACTAGCCCCGTGTGCTATTTCGAGTCAAGCAATTTTAGTTAAACTTTAATCCAATTTTTAATCAAACTTAATCAAATTTAAATCAAACTTTAGCGCGGATGCTCTTTACTATAAACATTGTACTTGTATGTGAATCTAACCTATGGCGATACTTTAATATTTGCGATAACGTTATATGTATATATGTATTACTCATTTTTTTTAAAGGGAGATTTGTGTATTTATGTGTTATCCTTTTTTTTGTTATACTGCGAGCTTTGTGACCGACAAACGAAGTTAAAGGAAATTAAAGCTTCGGTACTTGATTGAATTTCTTGACTTTTTTTTGTGGGTTATTACTATAGGGATTATAGTTGTCGACGACTACTGCAGAAAGGTTCGATAAGGTAGGTGTGATATTTCCTTTGTTTTGCTGGCTTCTTTGGGATTTGTTGGTGAGGTTGTGCCCGCTATTTAGGACCAGTAGCGTGTGCCTCCCGTAGTGGTTTGGGCAATTTTTAGGTTCTTGGCGCCCAGGATATTTTTTTTTTACTTACATCGCGAGACCGCTGAAGCTGGATCGAGATCCACGCCCCTCTTCGAGCTAGCCGAAGCACCTCTTTATTAACGTCCTCCTCTTAAACCAGCAATCTACATCTCCTGATAAGGCTTAGCCTCAGCCACGTTATAAGGTATTTAGGGGTCTCTACTATTCTTATGTTTATATCTTCTATCTTAAGGCTCAGGTGTCTCAGTTTTCTTCTTCCGTCTAGTATCACCGCCTCCGTTTTCTCCGGTGCCATCATTAAAAGGTTCAACTGTAACCAGCGGTTTGCTGCTATTAGCGCCGTGTTCAGCTTTGCTTCTAGGGAGATTACTGATTTCTCGCTACAGACTACTGCCAAGTCATACGCATATGCTACCGTTGTTACTCCTGTAGGTAGTGATAGTTCCAAAATGGGATCATAGTACACATTCCACAGGAGAGGGCCAAGGACCGACCCCTGTGGAACTCCACACGTTAGCGCGATTGTTTTATTCGCCGATATAATAAGATTACGGTTGTGCAAATAGCTTTTCACTATGTTAATTAAGTAGCCATTGACCCTTCTCACTTCAAGGTTGTTTATAATGCCCGTCCAGGAAACCGTATTAAAAGCATTCCTTACATCGACCGCTACCATTGCGCAGTAACCCTTATGTCCACTAGCACCCTTTTTAGATTCGCTAGCAGTGTTCTTAATGGCCAGCATTGCATCTACTGTCGATTTTCCTGCTCTAAATCCATATTGACGTTCCGACAACCCTCCGTTTTCTTCAATTTCCAGATTAAGTCTAGAAACTATTAACTTTTCATAAATTTTACCCATAGCGTTTAGTAAACATATCGGGCGGTAAGAGGGCTGGTCTGTTGCACTTTTCTTTGGTTTTTCGATTAGCACAAGTTTAGCGCATTTCCATTCTGAAGGAAATTGTCCCATTTGCAGGAGGTCGTTATACACCGCTAGACAGAACTCTGGACAAGCCGTTATCATTAGTTGTACTAACTGCATGGGGATACCGTCAGGACCTGGGGCGCCTCTACTATTCATATTTCTAGCCGCCAATTCCAGTTCTTCATGTGAAAAGGGAACGACATTCTCACGTTGTTGGGACGGGGCCCACAATGGAATCTCTCTTGTTGGAAAAAGACTTGCAGCTATTTCCTCCTTCTTTGCGTCACTAATATGTACTTTTTGGTATGCTCGTGTTTTCTTACATACCAATTTATATGCATTTCCCCAAATATCTTCCTCTAACTCGCCACAAAGATTTCTCCATGATTGATTCTTTGTCCTATGAATTTCTTTCCTGCGTAGATCTCTCTGAAGTTTGTATTCCTCCTTTAATCTGATCTTTTCTTCGACCGTAATGTTGGCTTTCGCATTTGCCCTGGATGATTTCCGTTTTTTTGAATGCATATTTTTCTCAGAGTTTTAATATCGTTGTTCCACCAGTATACTGGGTTTCGATGGAAATTATTTCTAACCTTGGGGAACGTACGGTTGCAAATATGTATCAGAGCGTCGCTCCAATTTTTCGGGTTTGGGTCAATGTTTGGGCTGGAGCTCATGTAGTTAGTGAGATTCTGCGTAAATTTTGGAAGTAAATCCTGTTTTAAGATCCACTTCCTAATTTGTGGAGGTGCCCCTGCTGCTGAGTATCTAGTTTTGATATTAAATGTAATAAATAAATGATCACTTAGAGACTCCTCATCTAGTACCTCCCAATCAGTCACCTTTCCCGTTAAGTTGTGGGTATAGAGAGTGACGTCGATGAACGAGTGAGATAAACCTCGGCTAAATGTTGGCCTAATTTCATCATTTGCCACTTTCCAGTCGAACCGCTCGATCCACTCAGCAATCACTTCTCCTCGTCTGTCCTCGTGTACGAAACCCCATCTACTGGACTTGGCATTTAGGTCGCCTGTTAAAATAACTTTTTGTCCCCGATGTTGTAAAATGCTATTATCAAGGTCGGTCCAGAGAGATTCAAAACTCGTGAAGTCTGTATTGGGGGAGATGTAAACCCCGTATAGAACATAGTTCTCCGTTTTAATCCAGGCGAAACCCTTGTTTTCGCTTCCGTACTCAGTTACTCTAATGTTCCTATTTAGAACCATCAGCGAAACATCGAATTGGAAATCAGTAAACCATGTATCGTTATTTATTGCTCTTTTATTTGGTTCCGTGACTACCACTATATCAGCCAAAAGCTCTTGAGCTTTCACTATAGTTAAATCAAGGGACGCCCGGGACTTGTTCGTATTTATTAGAAGTACTTTATCAATTAATAGAATGGAGGTCTTGCGTTTTAGACTCGCCACCTTTAGCCTTATTATCGCCAACTATTGTTTGTACTTGTTTACCCTCACGCATTTTCTGAACCATTCCTCTATATAGCTCGCACGCCATGGTCTCAGCCTGATGACCCTTATCATTACACTCGATGCAGCATAGAGGCCCAGTGCATGACTTTAGCCGGTGTCCACTTTCTCCACAGCTATATGACATACTAATAGTACAGAAACATTAACTATACAATAAAAGAACAAATTAAGACGAATATTGGGTCTATACCAGAACAAATACATAGAAAATGCCAATCAATTGTTTTTAAATATTAAATTTAAATACATTGGAAAGTAATGCCATGATAGATAGACTAACATCTTGACCAATAGCAAGGACGCAACTTATTAAATTTTAGATTATACACCAATTGACATACCTTAAATGCTAAAAATATAAACCCTTGGTTTACTAGAAAATCTAAACCATTTATATTGAAAATATGAAGATTGTGTTTAAAATACTTGAACAACAAAACACATGGTACATATCCAAAACGCGTTGAGAAATAAAGAAACAGCTTCGGAGGACGTTTACAAATGAAACTTTCTAAATTGTGGATGAATGGAAAAGCAATTAAGCGGACTAGAAACTTAAATGTTTAAGTCTGTAGAAATTTTAATGCAGAAGTCTAGCTAAAAGCAAACAATGTAGTAAGAGTCTTAAGATGTCTATGAGATCCAATATGATAAAATATCGCAATCTCAATCGAGTCGAAAGTAAACACTTTCAAATGGTGAATTAGATTCATTATGAAACAGCAGAAAAGTGTGTGTTGAAACGCTAACAACGAGAAAGACTAGAACTGTTATGTTAGCTTGAGAAATGACGCCGCGCCTGCTTTTCGCACGCGAAGAAGAGTCCGCCGGAAATTCATCTAATCGAATTTAGTTGGTCAGCTGCCTTCCACCAAAGAGGATTTTTGCTACTTTGAGTGATCCTGTTTCGTAAATGTAGCTTTGTAAAGCCTTTTTTGTCAATTTTGGAGATTGACGACTTTGTCACATACCCTAATCTCCCAAAAGCACAGCCCACAAATGAGTTGTATTTGAAGGAACCTCGCATCATCCCGCCATTAATCGAAGCTTTCTCCAGGGACAGCCCTAAGAAACCCCTCGTTGCTAGCCTGTAGGACGCCAATTTGTCAGCCGCCGTTCTTAAAGCTGTTGACCTTGGCGTATTTTATATCTTAACTACATATATTTACTAACACTAGACAATTTCATAACACATACAATGTAAAGAATTTTTTTTATACAATTGTCTCATTTTAGTTACAATGTCATCTCTAAGCACGGATGAATGTCTCGTAAAGGAGCATCAAAATAGAGAAGGGGATACAGGTATTCAATGGGTATCTCAATCCGGAAGTCGACTTGCAAATGCACCTCCAGGGGAAGAAGTTGTAATTATAGGTTAGCTGCTTGCAATGCTTTTCAAAATAAACTTGACGGATTGCTCTGTATGTATGACAGGACGGCTTCCTAAAGCAGACGACGTTTATCAGTTTTGATATAATCTTCTTAACAAAGTAGATATGGTAGCTGCCGGAAATAGAAACTGCAACGTAGGTCATTCAGAGATGCCAGAGAGATCAGAAAGGATTAACCAGATAGACAAGTTCGATGCAGGTTTCTTTGGCACTGAACACTTAGTGGAGCCTGCATGAGAAGTCTTGGCACAAGAACGTTATAAGTTTGTAGAAGAGTCATTGCTAAGACTTTGCCTGCCCAGTCAGTTACAGCCAACAAAGTAAGATATATTAATTTTTAGGAATTCACCAGCTGGAAGCGGATACAATGGATCCTCTCTGCAGACAACTTCTTGAACGATCATTCGAAGCACAGACTGGAGCTATAACCGGCGTATATGTTGGCGTCTTTATTAGAGAGGGAGAGACGCCTTGGCTCTATGACCAACTTCAATCAGGTTATGAAGTCACGGTGTAATCAAATAGAGTAACTTCGATGAATGCATAATATTTTTTTTTAATTTCTAGATCTATTACATCTATGCAAGCCCAACGGGTTAGCTACTTTTTGAGCCTTAATGGGTCTGCCTATACCATTGACAGCGCCTGCAGTACATTTTTGTATGCATTGGAGCATGGTTACAGGGCGATAAAGACAGAGAGGGAGATGCTAACGTGCCCTGGTAGCCGGTGTGAACTTGTGCCTTAATCCTCTTGTGACCCTTTAATATGCTAGATAAGTTGAGTTGCTGTAATTAAGGGCTACACTTAATAAAAAAAAAACTTTGCCATCTTTGTGCCATTGCTGATTTAGTTTACTAAATGTTATTCTACTTTGTGCCGAAAGTTTTTCTTTTAGTTCAGGCTAAAAATATACTAGTATATTCTAAGGGTTTCGATTGTATTCCAAAAATCATCATTAAGGCATGGATTTTTGTAGGCTCGGGGTAGATGGAGCTTGCAAAAGCTTGGACGCTGATGCAAACGGATATGTTCGAGCTGAAGTCATCCTTGTGGTGTATCTACAGAAAAACGAAGAATACAAGACTAATTTACGCTCAGGTACGTGAGAAATTTTGAAAAAAAGTTTTTCCTCCTTCCTTTGCCACATAGATGTTAATATTTTGTAGGTTGTATTCAGCAACGTAATTCATCTGTAGTTATTACATAGGGCTGGGTCTCCTTTTGTAAGTATCGGTACCAACAGTCCGTTGTTCCAGTCCTTTGTCATGGTTTCTTCTCTCCATATCTTGACAATTAGTTTATAGATCTTATTAGTAATTCGTTGCCTCCGTTTCACTCTTATTTGACAGTTCATGACTTTTACTCGTTAATAATGAGAGTAGTTATTATCCATTTACTTGACATCTGCACTGTCAAACTGACAGTATGTTGGCACCACTGCTAATTTTCACATTTCGACAATTATATTAATGTACAGTCTAATTAAAAAACACATTATTTTGGACATATAGTCAAGACATTTTGTAAAAATTTGGCACTGACAGTGCGGATGTCAAGTAAATGGATAATAAATAGCCTTCTTACTGATTGTGCCTTTCTTGTTCTAAGAATTGTTACAGATAATTTTTGCTCAAATCTATTTTATTTAGAAAATTTTGTGGTGCAAATTTAAAAAGCTACATTGAACATCCTTTCCTAAAACCTGTACTCCTATTTTTAGCTTCGATTATTGCCATATAATAAAGAATGCACGAAATTTATGCCTAGATCATGATATGTCCTCTGCTGATGGTGAAATATCTGCTTCATATTTAAAAACCTTACATAATTTGCAAAATGGACCACTTGTCAAGCCTGTACGGTACTTAAAAAAATAGCATTTATACCATCAAACTTCGAAAAAATTAATGTTTTATATGCTATTCAGATCTTTGTACCGGTCGTCACTGCCTCTTTGTAGTTCTTAAAAAAAGCAGGATACATTGGATTTCAAAATACCAACAATACTATAAAAAATTTAGACAATATATATTGCTTTTTCCAGATTCATAATGTTTGTAACAGAACACAATATCTGCTAAAATTAGATAATAGTACTGCACCGTTTATTCACGCTTCTGGCCAAAGAAACTATTGGTTGGATGTAACACTTCAGACTTATATCGATGATATTCTTCTGCATCTGTTGGTATGCAAGGTTTATCCAATGAAACAGCTTACGAATTGAAATTCATTGCTAAAGGCACATCATTATGCATAAAATGTTTACTTCAAGAAGTTGGTTTTTACTATGTATTAACACGTTCATTTAGTACGGATGCAGTAGAAGCAAGGATTTTCACATGTACGATTAATAGGTGACTCAAATGACGCAACAGATGCTCGAACTGCTGAGCATGCTCTTCGTCAGATATTACGCTTTGGTATTGTGAAGGCTTCGCTTTTCTCAAATATTCCACATGATAGTAACTTCATCAGCTCTGCAACATCTGCAAATACATCAAGCATACACAAAACGTTGTTGAAAAGATGTTGAATTACCTGCACATTTAACAGTTAAAACTCAGAAATTATATAATCAATTTATTCCTGGCAGTGGAATATCTACCGTGGAGCTTTTGTGGCAGGTTACATTATCAAAAAAAAATGGGTGATAAATTGTACTGCAATACATGTCTTGAGCTATTTCTTTTTTTTTCAACCCCTGGACCATTATTACGGCGTATTAGCCTTCAAGATCGTGGAGGCTTAAACTATCCAAATTCCATTTGTGTGGGAATTATACAGCATTGACCTGAAATTTTGCCTTTTATAAAATACAAGAAAACTTGTGATCAGATGATAAACATTCTGTATCCACATCTTCGCCAAAATCCAATATTTAAATGTCTAGAACATAAAGATATGGTGTGCAAAATCATTATTATATGTGTTGTAAAATACATATTGATAATATTTCTAGAGAAAAAACAAATCTGTTAAAGAAAAACGCTTTACATTGTAAGTTAACTAATAGAAAGGTACTAAAATTATAATTTTTGTTATTAAAATTGTTCACAAGTTTCATGATGTTACATTTTTTTTTGCTACGCATCACAGCAAATATAATATAATACACTTATATTCTACACATTTATTTTAAAACCGTTTATAACCTAAAAAATATGTTTAGTAGAGACAACAACCAGAACCAGATTTAGGTGCTCTATTTCACCACCTGATGGCGCTAAAACCAAACGCGTAGGCAATTGTTTCAAGAATATTTTACAACAATGGAAATGGTATATATGGAATAGCCGTATATAGCTTTGCTATGTAAATTTTAGTTAGCCATGGATAAATATGGTTACCTTAGGGTTCGTCCACAAGATGACAGGATCAGTAACGTCCAACCAAGGCCAACTAAATCTATAGGAACGAAGTTCCTACCAGACCGTAGCATTTAGAGTTTTCTCTGTCTATCTCAATATACGATTAGTAGTGTTATCGAGTTTTGAAATTATTAACCTTCAAAACGTCAGAAATATTCAAGAATGTTTTTGAGGTATTCTAAAACTGTAGAATGACAGTGGTTCAGTGGAAGGTACCTCTACAAACCTTGGGTGCAGTGAGAATATTGAAAATAAACTATTAGAAATGGCGTGCAAACGTTACAGATCTGCTAGCTTTATATAATTGGGCATAATCTAATTCAGGTGGTATTTAGTAATAAAAATTATCAAGTTTTTACAGTTTGACTTTCCATGTAAGTAAGCTACCTATACCCTCGGCGCATGACTAAAGTAGTATGGAATTATTTACTCTCCTAATGAATGCAGCTGAACTACCGTCGATGTCCGGACTTTTAATTTTACATTTTTTTTCAGTTACAAGTGTTAGTGAACATGAGTGAGTTATTAACGAACGCTTCTATAATAAAATTTAAATATGTTATAGGTAGTTGTAAAAGTTAGATTATAAAATAACCTGGGTTTGATTTTTGTTAACATAAGCGGATATGTAGCAAGAGAAGTAGGATACAGAATAAATTTCAACTGAAAATGAAATGTTGGTTTTCAGCCCTTAAATTTCAGCCACGAGCTCATATGGAACAAATATCTCTTCGCCAGTATCTTCACCAGAGCTGTTATTGTTAAATATTATTGCAGAATTTATGTAACTTACAGTATTACAAGTATTGGCTGAGCGGAAAGATTTAACTATTCCAAAACGTCAAATCTATGTCAATACGTATTCTGTAATAATAACTGGTGTTTCAAAAAGAACACAATTTTTAAATTTCGCATTATTCTTTTCTGTAAAAGTTGCAAGCCTAAAAGTTTGATATCTGTCATCTATGATTGTTGCGATTTTTAGATATGGAGCGCTACACGAAAGAACAACGCCTTATCATCGTGAAAACCGATTACCAAAATAGGAAAAGTTACGCTGAAACCGTTCGCAAAGTTCGTGGAATTTTTAGTCGTGAAAGTGCACCAAATCTGTCCACTTTTCAAAGATTGATTAAGAAATTAGCGAAAATTGGATTAATTATGGACAGTAAATCTCCTGTACAGTGTCGTTCCTGCCGGTCTCTAGAAAACGTTGCAACTGTGAATAGGAGTGTTGCTGAAAATCTGCGAACGTCACTACATGTGATAACGGAGTTCTCGTAGCCTCAAGTGGAAGGTATGGACCTGAAAGATATGTGGTTTCAGCAAGACGGCGCAACCTGCCACACTGTGCGTGAAATATTTGATTTATTGGGATAACGATTTTTGGACTGCATAGACTGGATAACCAAGATCTGTAAGCAAGCATGGGATAGCGAAGTAATACCAAAGGAATGGGAAAAGAATCTTATAATACCGTTACATAAGAAAGGAAACACCATGGAATGTGATAATTACAGAGCAATAAGTCTGACACCGGTAGCCCTTAAAGTATATACAAAAATACTAGAAAGGAAATTAAGAGACGAGATAGAAGATGAACTGCAACAAGAACAAGGAGCATACAGACAGGGCAAACAAACACAAGACCACATATTTACACTGCGAATGATAACGGAGAAGTACTTAGAGAAGGGAAAAACATTACATCTAGCATTCCTTGACTTGAAAGCGGCTTTCGACACAGTGCCAAGACACCACATAAGGGGTATCTTAGAAGAAATGAACGTTAGTATAAAACTTAGAAAGACAATCGAAAGCATATATAAGAATGTAGAAGGATGCGTAAGACTGAATGGCGGATGCTCAAAGAATTTTAAAATGAAAAAAGGAATCAAGCAAGGCGATAGCCTGAGTCCACTATTATTTATAATACTAATGGACAAAATAGTAAAGCAGTGTAAACTAAATACAAGAAAGACGAAAATAGGAAACTGGAATTTGAGACCAATTTACCTGCAGAGCTTGATATATGCAGATGACGTAGTACTAGTGGCCAATAGCAGAAGAGAATTACAAACAATATTAAACGAGTGGGTACAACAGATGGAGAACAAAGGTCTAAAGATTAATGAGGAGAAAAGTAAAATTATGAGAGTATCAAGGATCCAAGAACAACAAAGAGTAGAAATAAGAATACACGGCAAGCCACTAGAGGAAGTAGAACGTTGCGAATATTTAGGCACAATAATATCAAATGACGGGAAAATAGATAAAGAGATACAAAATAGATTAAGCAAAACAAGTAAACTTTTCTACACAATTAACAACACGATCATTGGAAAGCGAGAAATAAGCAAAAAGACGAAAATGCACTTATATAAAACAATATACATACCAACACTCAACTATGGGTCGGAAAGCTGGACAATGATAGATAAACATAAATCAAAAGTAACTGCCTCAGAGATGAAATACCTACGTAAAGTACAGGGAAAAACGAGACGAGACCGAATCAGAAACCAAGTCATCAGAGAACAACTTGAACAGGAACCTGTGGTACACACAATTGAAAATAAACAACTCAAATGGCTAGGACACGTAGTACGGATGGAAAATAATAGAATACCGAAACAGGCTTATGAAGCAAGAATAGAAGGAAGGCGACCGAGCGGAAGACCTAGAAAGACATGGGATGATACAATAACAGAAATAGCATCAAGAAGAGGGAAGACATTAAGAGAAGTGAAAGAAATGGCTAGAAGCAGGAACAACTTTAGGAAATGGATAGATGGATAGAGGCCCAACGCTGTAATGGCAAAAAGGGAAAGACAAAGAAGAAAGAAGAAGAAGGACTGCATTGTCTTCTGAAACGCCAAGCGGAGTTGGCCACCGAAATCGTGCAATTTGACGCTGTGCGACTTCTTTCTATGGGGTTTTTTGAAATATCAGGTCTATGCGAATAACCCTCGAACAATTTTAGAGCTCAATACCGATATACAACTCGTAATTAATGAGAAAACGTCACATATAATTTCATCAAAAGGGCAAGGGCAAAGGATATTTTATTTCATAATTAATCGGAACACGTCTACTTTAAAATTTAATAAAAATATTAGCAATCCCTCAAAAACACCTGCGTTTTATTTTAAAATAAAAAATTGCGTTCTTTTTGAAACACCCTTTATGAAAAACATCGCTAGAACGATAACCTAACATATTTCGCATATCTTTGACACTGTTTTTTTAGTGACATCCAGTTGTACTAAAGGTAATCTATACAGCTACAAAGTGTGATTGATTTTAATATTAATTTTGACATTGACAATTGATATTTAAAGCGAATGACCTTCAATAAATTTGAAATTGGTCAGTTACACGTCAAAAAATAAAATAAATTGCCTACAGATGCCGCTACTAATCGTATGAATGTTCTGAAAGTTAGAGAGAGTGAGAAGATGAAGGAGAAGGCCTGATAGGGACTTTGTCCCTATAGATTTAGTTGGCCTTGCATTTCGAGTTTTTGGGGTGAATCCAATAGGTACTTCTTTTATTGTAAAAGGAAGTAAACATTGTTCAGTGCTGGTTTTATGTAAAAATAACCATTTAATCCTGTTATTGAGTGGAATGGGATTTAATTAAGAAAGGCCGTTGGTTAAGTATGTCTGCGGTGTCATCAGCCAACAACAGGTGTCCTAAGTGACTACTGCGTTGCTTGATCTGTGGGGCCTTGCTCTATTGGAGAAAGTTATCTTCAGAGACATTAACGGGGTATAGTTGGAGGTGGCTCTGTCTAAGCAGGATGACCATTGCTGTAGTGGAGTGGTAATCAACAGGCAAAACAGATACCTAAAAACCAATATTACTATATTACATGCAAATAAAGGATAAGAAGATAATCCATACTTGAATAAAAACACCTTATAATTGTTTGCTTAGTTCAATGGTAAATGTGTAATTGAGGTTATATGAAAGTAAACAGTAATTGGGTATGAATATCATTTCACCAATTTTGCATTCGATCGAATGGCAATCGAATCAAATTATTACATTATGTAAGTGTTGCAACCCAATCCTGACTGAGTTATTCTTGTTCCACCAAGCCGCTTAATTAATATAAATATTTAACGTTTGAAATAAAGGGAAGAATATTTGGCTATTTAATTAAATGTAGGCTTTATGGTAATATATGCATTTTGAGTGGCTACAAAAATATATATTTCAAAACAAATATTAAAATAACTATAATAATTCAAGCTCACATTCATTATAATATACAGACTGTGTGCAGGTACTAGGTACACTGGTAACTACATCTAGAGAGGGTTTAAAATTTTAAGACAAGCAAATTGTTTCTGTATCTAGTTACCGTGTGTACCTAGTACCTGCAGACAATCTGTATATAAATTCGGCGCATATGCTTATGAACTCGTCTCCTGAGTGGAAGAACGTCGGGAGATGCCAGATGTGCGAGTGGAGACCATCCTTTTTACGTAATATACTCGGTGTCAACGCAGGGAAATTTTTATGTTCTGCCGCACGTACATAGCCGGTATTTAACCAGATTTACATTAAACTTTGAACTGCTTACACATGTTGGATTAAAGGCCGCCTTACCCCTACCAATAGACTGTGATTGATTTTTCGCATACCCATAACAATTACATACGTGGCCCTTACGAATTCTCGGCCCCGTATGGGTGACTATCTCTGTGGGTCAAATTTTTGAATCTCCGTTGTCTCAGAGACCATCTCCGTGGGTCAGTCCTGTCCTAGGTCACAATTCTCGCATTTATGTCGTCTAAGCGACTCTCCTTGTTGGACACCAGACCTGGACAAAGCCTTTCCATTACACCTGATGTATCTCCATGGAGCTGGAGCCTTTTGAACTTCACTCCTTCAAGGCTAAGACTCGCTTTGTTTTTATGCCGATATTGTTGATATGTTCTAATTATTGTTTTTTTATGGATAGCTTCTACACAGCATGTGGTTTTGGTACGCCTATACCGGTCCCTTCTAATCACTAGAGCTTACGTACAGTTATAATTAGAAGTAATTTGAATGCTATTAATTTATGTTTGTGTTATTAGAGTTTTCGCTTGATGGACACCAGTTTTGAGTTTTTTCTCGGCAGGGGATTAGTGGAACTGCAAGCTTGAAAATTTTCAAATGTATATTATGTTGATGGCAGTATACCTAACTAAATGTAGTTATATCTTAAAACTTATAAATAAAACTAGCAAATTTGGCAGAAACATTTATTTACTATTTTAGTCCAACACACTTTTGCAAAATAAAGAGAAATAAAATATTTGCATAGAAGCAAAATAGCAGATTTTGAACAGGATTTACTCAAATTTGCTTAATACCGATTTCGTTTACACTATCTACACGTGAATCATTCATAATCGATTGTTTAAAGTACACACTACTGGTGTCGATAATTTTATTAATGGCGTAGCCTACTTGTGGATTCTTTAAAATTGTTAAATGGTTGCCCTCAAAGGTCAAGACTTCCACAGGGTTTTCACACAGCTCTTGAACTTTATAATCGTGTTCGATCATTTCTACTGTTGGGTGACTATTGATTTAAGTTTGCGAAAATGTGGCTGATATAAGGGTATATAAGCCGTTCACGACCTTTTTGGGACAGAGTTGGCAATTATTTTTTCTTTTCATGTTGGACTAACTGATTCGATGATGTAGCCGATGCAATTTTTTTTCTGTCATTGTCTGTTTGACATTTTCTTGCCACCACATTGCCAGATTTATTATTTTAATATTCGTAAGAAAATAAATGATTTATCATACCACGGCCTGTTGAATTATGAGACAAATGTCACTTTATACGTTTGTCAAACAATTTAGCAGGTCGTGTATCATACGTGTAAAACGAATTTTAATTTCCGTTAAAGGAAAAGTCAAAATGCCTAAAATAATTTTGTTACAACAAAAAATTTCCATTAAACGATGCTACTTCCAATTTAAAAAGGGCAGACCAAATTTAAAAGAACGCGAGTCGATGTGGAGACTAGAGAATATCCGGCAACAATGTACCTATTTAGAAAATATAACCTTAAACTGAAAATAACCTAACCTAACACAAAAAGTGTCAATTTCCATGAGGGAGTTTAGTTGCAAGAGAGGTTCTGCCAACAAAATTACTAGATGGTCATAGCCTCACCTGACCCAAAAAGATCGTGAACAGCTTATAGAGTTTGTTCGTGTACAAGATGTCAAGCATACTTGTCGTTGATATTTTTTCGAGTGGGACATTTTATCAGAAGTATAATTTAATACAAAGTTTACACGGTCATCCAGTGTTTTGCAATTGTAGATATCATTCTGTAATAATTACAGTTTTAATTATTCTTGCCATATTTACATTTAACAGAATTACCATACCTTGAGTTTCAAAACGTCTTCAATTGGAAAAAAGAGTTGCAATAATGCACAAAGGGCAACTGTTTCGCGAGAGGCTGAAGAGTCTTCAGAAATTTGTTGTCTTATTAACTCTTTAAACATTGCTGGAGAACCATCAATTAAAATAACTCTTCCTATATGCCCTTCTTCTTTTAATAGTGAAGCTAAATGTAAGGCAACGAAGCAACCATAAGAATAAGCTATTAACGTAAAAGGGGTAGTTCGTGAGATTCTTGATTTGACATTCTAAAAATATGTGTATAGATCGGAGCGAAGCCGGACATCTCGGCGCCGCCATGTCGGCCCCGTCACTTCGGCGCCGCCATCTTGGCGCGGGGACAACTCGGCGCCGGGACAACTCGGCGCGGAGCCATCTCGGTGCCAGCCAACTCAAATTCGCAAACTACAGTGTGCACTACGTAAAAAAATTATTATAAACAAATAATAAATAAAGTGATCGCCAAAAAGCTGGCATCAAATGAAGAAAAATATTTAGAATTTCTTGGAAAATCAAACACTGACGACCAGAGGTGGTTGCAAAGTGATTACAAATGGGCCAAACGTAAGTTGTCACGTGACTTCCGCTATCAGTAAAATTTTACATTTTTTAAAAATAATTACGAAACATGCATTTACTAGTCAAGATAGAGACACATTTTACGAAAAAAGTTTTTAGGCCTTGAGATTGTTCAGTCAGCTAAAACTAACACACAATAAAAAATTCATTAAAATCTTGCTTAATTTCCGAAAAATAGCACTTTTTGGATTTACACAATTTCGAAAAACGCCTTTTTCTAACTAAGTGCCTTTTATGTGACAAATATTTCTTTAATGTTTATTTCCCAAATCAAAGAATTTAATTGTTAATAGTTTCTTTATTATGAAATAAAAAAACTTTGTTAAAAATATTTGTTTTTCCATAGCAGTCTTTGTTGGAAGTAAAATTCTTTGATATGGGATCTAAACATAAAAGAAAATGTGAGAGATCAAAGTTGGCCGAGGATTTTGAAATTTCGTATAGGAGCCTAGATGTTGATTTTAAACAACTTCTCTTAATAACTTTTTTCGTATTTGCTACATGCACGTTTTTTGAAAATTTCCAAGGCATACTTGATTTTTGAAAACTGAAATGCTGTTAGAAATTTGGCTTTAACCAAGCAGGGCTGTACCCCAAAAAATGAAAGTTTATATCGAATTTTTTTTACCTTTTACAAGAGTCGTTTTACCTATCCGGGGACACACTGCATATACAGGGTGATTTTTAAGTTGATTTTTCCTTTTACCGGGATATAAAGCTAAAAAAAGTTTACCACTTTTGCGAAATATCAAAACTAACGGAGGTACAAGGTGTTAAAGTTTCAAATTAAGAACTAAAATTACTTAACCAAAATTAAACTAAACTTAATCTAACTTAAATGATATGTTCAAAATTATCAGCATTCGCTTCTACACACACATTGCAATGCGGCAGCGGCATTTTGACAACACTCCCAGTAAATAATAAGCATATTCACTCATTCATTATTTTCATAAACATGAGTCATTAGTGTAGCAATACCATTAAAAAAATTACAATGGAAAACTAGTTGACAGGTCATTGCTTGACAAGTTTTTAATTTAAAACTTTAACTCCCTGTACCTCCGTTAGTTTTGATATTTGGGAAAAGTGGTAAATAAAAAAATGCTTATTTTTTAGCTTTATTTCCTGGTAAACGGAAAGAATCAACTTAAAAATCACCCTGTATATAAATATATATAACAAAATACTGGTACTGTTTACATTTTACTTTATACAGGATGACAGCTTGTCCGAAAACCTATTTAGCCCGTATTAGATATATTGAGTGATTTTTACTTAGTTAAAGAATGGCGTTTTTCGTACACTAGCATTGAAAGAGCTACTTTGCCGTACAATTTATTAATCAGAAAGTTGCACTTTGCGGTATTCGTACGGAAAAGTAGTATTTTGCGGTATTCGTACGGCAAAGTAGCACTTTGCCGTACGTTTCCTTAGTTACAACACATATAAAACGTTACGTACATAATAATATTACTCTACTCATTTGCTATATAAGAAGATCAATTTAGTATTCCGTTTTGTATGCTAGTGTACGAAAAAATATTGTACGAAACTCGTATGAAAGTGGCTTTTCCATACTCGTCTCGAAATTCCGGACTCGGCCTAACGGCCTCTTCCGGAAACATCTCACTCGTACTGAAAAGCTCCACTTTCTATACTTGTTACGTAAATTACTATTTTCGAAGTTGTGTAAATCCAAAAAGTACAATTTTTCGAGAATTAAGCAAGATTTCCATACAATTTTTTATTGTGCGTTAGTTTTAGCTAACTCAACAATTAGTAGAGAGGCCAAACTAAATTAACTCGTCAAATAACGATTTTCGTGGGACTGAGTAAGTTTATACCGACAAGTGGTATCTTCTTATTCGGTGGTGTTTCCTGAGTATGAAAAATTATGTTGTCGCTTTCTCAGCCTGTGGAGCGAGGAGTTATGACGTCACAAAGATGGCCATTTTTGGTTCCAGGTTTTAGTACAGAAAACCAGGGTTTAACCCAAACATCCAAAAAGAAAGTTCTACCCAGCAGCAAACTGTTTAGTACCCTCCTCTTAGTAAGTGGTAAAAAGTTGCACAACATTGCGCGTCGGGTTTAGGCGGGAGGGGGGTGGAAAGCTAGAAAGGTGGTAAAATGGTAGGTTTCAACAGTTTTTCGCGAATATCTCGTTAACTATGAGGTTTAGCGCAAACTTTATCTTATACAAAATTAATCTATATTTAATTTACAATAAAAATGATCTTATGTATTTTTGATTTCTAGACAAGAGTTACGGAGATATTGAGCGGGCAATGATGTCATTAATTTCTAGTTAACTTGGGATTCATCGTAATCACTTGAAAATGAGTATGTTTCGTTATAAAGAGTATGTTTTCTTATAAAAAGTAGTTAGTAACGCATCATTAGCATAGGAACATTTGTATGTGGGTATGTATGTATGTACGCCTATGTGTATGAATCTGACAATATATCTACATTGCTCCCCTCCTTTGTCGTTTTTATCTTCATATTGCCTATTTTTCCTTTTAGATAATTCATCATATCGTTTTCCTCTTTCTCATTTTAGCTTTTATAATTAAAGCTACTTAAATTACCTCCATCTTTTGTCATATTTTCCTAAAAATATAAAATCATGTGGATATCATTGAAACAAGGTTGACTACAAACTTCATCTAATAAGCTTTAATACAAAAAATAATGGACTTTTTTTCTTCACAATACATGCTTTTCGGTAAATTCAATGTTCTTCAATGGAAAGTGGTATGTACAACGTACAGTCGTGTGCAAATAAATCTGGGACAGTGTTTTTTTCACATGCAGATTCAGTTAAGAATTTGAAGAATATTTCCATGGATTTGCTCTTATCAGAGAGAGTTATGGGTTTCAGTACCTGTTAAAGTTTAATGTAACTCTTTCTGATAGCAGGAAATCCATGGAGATATTCTTCAATTCTTAACTGAATCTGCATGTGAAAAAAACACTGTCCCAGATTTATTTGCACACGACTGTACATGGTAGTTACATAATAATAAATTACAGAAATCAGTAACCTAAAAATCGATAAGCTCTTTTTCATGTTGAAGATTTTTTTTCCCTACCGACTACCGTTGCCCCCCGGAACCGCTTACGCATTACTTCAGGGGGATCGGGCGTCACTTAAACCTAGCCTTAGATTAATTGAAAATCTAGACCGCCCGTGCCGGGAGTTGAACTCTCAACGCTCCGGCTCGAGCGCTCCATGATTTTCAATGTGACCTCGGCTGCAACGGCAATCGCCGCTCGCCTACCGAGGCCCCTTCATGTTGAAGATTATCTTCATCGATGCCGTCGTCAATAATTAGTGCGCCTATGTCCGAAGCAATTCTTGCACACATTTGAGCATTACAATTGCAAACAATGAGGGAAAGCAATTTTTCAGGATCAGCTGCCTTTGTGGTTGCAACGGGGCCCAAATAACCGCCAATCCTTTTCCAACCCCACTTTAGTGAATCTTTATTGACATTGAGCCATTGCTGCACTTGATGGTAAACTCTATAAGAGTGTTGCCAACCTCAAATTTGTGTGTACAGGCTCCTTTGCGATGGTCTGCAAGTAACATTGAAGGCGCAGAGTATCCAAATTATCTGCATTTTTTTATGCAAATATCGAAAGGAAGAAATGGTTCCAGCATCACCTAGCTCATCTGGGTCTGCATTTGGGTTGTTAAACGTCAACAGCTTTGTGTAAAATTCCTTGTCACTTTGCACTTTTTCAGAAGGCGTTATTTTTCCCTTTCTATAAATTGAAGAAACGGTATCACATCCGGCGACAGTGTAAGCTGTCAAGAGAACATCCTTCATTTCCCCGATACCACGCTGTATGCACCAGTGCAGTAAACTTTTTCTTCTTGGTTACCTTTCTTCGGTACAATCATCTTCAACTGTTTGTTGGCTGGAGCATGAACTGTAATATTCCACCCTTCTCGTAAGGGTGTATTAAATTTAGCCGCGGGATAACTCACTGTCGAAGAGGGTTCGGTGCACTCGAGTATAAATAAATACAACAACAACGATAAGTTAGTGATAAATCAATATAATGTTTCTAACTGTATCTTACAAAAAGACGAACTGAACGGTATATCATAAAATGCGGAAATTATAAATACTATCAAATACACGTCGAAATTTTACTGGCGGTGTATGCAGCCCACAAGGCGCCTCTGCGGAGGAGGTCACGAGCTTTGGAGGTGTCCTTCCTCGGACGGGCAGCGAGTGTTGCCTTCTGCGCCGATCTGCGAGAATTTTCCGCTCGAAGCCGACCGATGTCGAAATTCCCAGGATTTTGCTTGCAGGCGCCGTCCTTCTGCGAGTTTTACGAGTTAAAATATATGGCAAATTTTACCTGGAGATCGTTCGTGTGTTTAGAGTTTATTGTGCGACGCCTTCCTGGAAGTTAGTGTCTCCTCTAGGTGGATCCAGCACGCCAATCAGTAGCGCGCGATATCCAGGTGCGTAGACAGTTTTTAGCCTCTCGCAGGTAGAACGGGACGCTTATCGGGAAGTCCGGCTGCCGCGATAGCATGCTATCGCTCCAGGTCGTTGCTTCGACTTTGTTTACGTTCGTTTGCGATTTGCGGACGGGGAATGCTAGCTTCAGGTCTTGCGGATCGGACGGCGACTTTCGGTGCAGTAAAATGCTGTGAATCACACAAAATTAGTCTCCGCGGAAATCGGACAATTTGCGGGCCCTTCGTGCACTGCGGATAAACAGGATTTCGCAGTCGATAGGAATACGGGAACGTCTGGATATGGGGAATGTAAAATATTCCAAGATCTCAACAGCGTGTGCTGGAGCTTGCAATATTTCGGATTCGAACGCTACACTACTAACCAGAAATTTACCGACATGATAGAATAGCGTTCAATACAGGTTATTTACAACGGGTGTGAACTATCTTAATCTTGCAAACAGTTCGTAACGACAAAATGGCGGTAGGAAATGCAGCCAGATTAGATAGCGGATCAGGTCAGGTATCTTCTTATCGGATGAGGATCGGTCAGAGAGAGCGGCTGTCGGGCGGTCTTCGTATTTATAGTATCGGGGTCCCTTATCTGCTGCTTCCGGTGGCGATTAGAGTAGGAGGGGAGTTTCGCTTGCGCGCCGCCTTATCGTAACTTGCGGCATCGGATGTCGATCGGCTTATCTTCGGTTGGATCCGAAACGTTTAAAAAGCGCGCTGAATTTAATTCAAATGCTTTTTGAGCATCCCTAAGAATTAATCTCAGGGCGAAACGTTACAGAACAACCAACAAGACCAATAAATCGGTGTCATTGCCAATTACGATAGCCTCTGTTTCCTTCTTTGATTCGTCAATTGCTGTAAAAACGATCTTGATGTCAGCACCACCTTCTGCCTGAATCACTTTGCAGCCAGCTTGCTGTTGTGTACAGTTTTTAGAGGAATCAGTTGGATCTTGTTTCTAGTATTAGTTAGAAATTTTGCTTGTCCAAGAGTGACATTAATTCCATCTTCCACTTTCACTTCAACATACGTATGTAGTAGTGGATGATCTGCGCAAATGTACGAGTATGTCGTCTTTGGTGCTGAGTGTTTCACCATAACCATCTCGTCTCCCCACTTCCTTGAACCCTTTATATAATACACTTGGAGCTAATATTACGAGTTCATAAGCGTAATTTTTGAATATTTGCCAAACAGAAAAACTTACATTTTTACCCCCTCCATATCTCCGTAATCCTTTACTGGACTGCAAAAATGCATAAGACCATTTTTATAGTAAATTAAATGTAGATTAATTTTGTATAAGGTAAAGTTCAGAGTAAACTTCACAGGTAATGAGATATTTGCAAAAAACTGTTGAAACCTATCATTTTACCACCTTTGTGATGTCATAGCTCGTCACTCCACAGGCTAAGAAAGCGACAAAAGGAGTTTTTCTACTGAGGAAACACCGCTAATTAAGATGGTATAACTTGTCGGTATAAACCTACTTAGTCCCACGGAAATAATTATTAATTCTCTTGTCCTCCCTACTAAATTTCAAGGCCAGAAAACAACTTTTTTTCGTAAATTTTGTGTTTATCTTGGCTAGTAAATGCATGTTTCGTAATTATTTGTAAAAAATTTAAAATTTTACTGATAACGGAAGTCACGTGACAACTTTTGTTTGCCCCATTTGTAATCACTTTGCAAACACCTCTGGTCGTTAGGGTTTGATTTTCCAAGAAATTCTAAATATTTTTCTTCATTTGATGCCAGCTTCTTGGCGATTACTTTATTTATTATTTGTTTATAATAATTTTCTTACGTAGTGCACACTGTAGTTTGCGAATTTGAATTCGGCGCAGAGATGGCCTTGCGCCGAGTTGGCTGCCGCCGAGATGGCTCCGCGCCGAGTTGTTCCGGCGCCGAGCTGGCCCCGCGCCGAGATGGCGGCGCCGAGATGTCCTAGACCCATTTACATACAATATTGAGCACTGTTCCTATGCTTTTTTTAAGTTTAAATGAAGGGGGTCAAAATTTCATTGCACACAATTTGTAACACGATATTTCTATATTTTAACTTTATACAAGGGTCCGTCAAAACTTTTTTGTACACAATTTATAAAAAGGTGTCCTAATATAATGAGTCCCAAATTTTTATATTTTTCGCACTGTTTTTTACTGTATAGCTAAATAGGGACGAATCATTATAATGGATGCTTGCTGCCAATATTTTAGTACAGTTGTTTGACTATCTTCCTTATTGCTGCATTTGTAGTATTATGTATTAAATACCAATGTGCGTTTGTGTTTTTCGTATAAAATGTAAAGTGAAATTGATAAGATACAAAGAAAAAAATGTTTATTTTTTATTTTTGAAATAGGTTACTAATAGTTGCTTACATAAGGTGTTATAAATGTTTTCAAAGATCAATGCGCTTCGTTATCTTAAGGTCTTTGAAAATTTGGGGTGTCTGTGGATTATGTAATAGGATGCAGCTTTTCTGGAGTACTTCAGTATTCCTTTAATTTAGTGTTCATCTTCGTTTTCGGTTTCAATGAATATTTAAATCTATTCCTTATTTACTTGCGTAGTCCCCGCTGCCGAATTAGTATACATTTTTTATTTCCGTATGGTATTTAACTCCCTAAATCTGTAGTATTAGATGGTATTTTCATATTAAATTAATTTACCTTTTTTGCTGTCATTGTTAGAAAGTAACCAATCCCGGAAAAATTACATATTTTTATCAATGCAATTTTCTGAGTAGTTTTGAATATAATGAGCCTAGCTTAGCGTAATTTTTAAACTGTTGTTTTGATTTCCAAATCCTTTTGCATTTGATGAGTTTGGCTTAACCTTGATAAGTCCATACATCTTTTACATTTTTGTTCGAAAGAAATTACTTAGTGTTTGTTAATTTCCACTTTAGTGTATTTCTTTAACATGTGTATTCGTTTCTTATATTGAATATATAGTGCTTGGCAGTAACGCTTATTTTTATTCGCTTTTAATTGTTGCTTAATTAAAGCTCCCATGCTTGATTTAATTTTTGGAACTCTCCTTTATTGAAACATCATTATTTTTAGTTTCTTATAACCTGAGACCCTATACGGTAAGTGAGTGTATTTAACTGCAAGTTAGATTGTTTTCTTGTCGTTATGAGCAATTGGCGCCCACTTTGTTTCTTTTTATTTAATAATCTAGTCCTCAGCAATGACCATAAATCGCCGCGAGTTTTGAGCTACTCTGAGTTGTGAGCATCGATGAGATGAGTATTATAAAAGGCCGTTTCAACTCGATCTCTGCAAGTAAAGATTTGCGGGCCTATGTTGATTAAAATTTCTCATTTGTTTTTATGGGTACCACGTGTGTGTAAATATAAAAACACAATTATTTGACATTTTCTATATTTATTTCTATAGAATTTGTTGTAACTTCAAGCAGCAAATCTAATATGTTTGGATGTTAATAGATGTAGAAAGTTGAAAGAAAGAAGACAATGGAAAACACAGTTGTTTGCATAAAGACAATGATTTTCGACATTCAACAATTTTGTGTTTGAAGAAGATGATATAGGTAATCACAAAAAACTGGAATACGATCAAAACAAAAATGGGTAATCAGAGAAAACACAGAATGGTGAAATAAAAACAAAAACCACATACATACTAAAACCTGATAAGGACATTATAAACACATATTTAAAAAACAAGAATAAACAATTAAGATGAAAATGAACAGAGAGAAGTATAAGTGTATGCAGATAATATAGTATAGATAACGTAAAAAACAAAAGAAAATACAGATAAATGTTGAAAAAATTAAGATTACATTTAACTCACTAAAAGATAAAAAGGAAGTAAGAACTGATACGAAACTAGGAATCTAAAAACTATATTTGTACCTATTCTTACTTATGAAGCCAAATCATGGGCGATGCAAGGTAAGCAAAAGTCAAATAGCACGGCTTAATTAGTGCACGAAATAGAAAAAGGCAGTCAAGTTGATACGGACACTTAATCAGAATGGCAAAAGAGATAATCCTCAGAGGAGATGGAGAAGGAAATAATTGAAAAACGGAAGACAGCCAGGCTAAGAATACCGTAGGAAAATATCAGTACACCGAAGAAGAAACAAGGAACATGGTTAGACGCAGAAACAACTTTAAAATATGGATAAACGATATAAAAAACATCCCAAAGCTATAATGGAAAAATGCGGACATGAAGAAAAATAATTGTGCGAGTTTCTTTGTTACGGTATTAAAACAACTTTACGACACCCACCCAAGGTGAGCATCGCACCACGGAATCAGTCCTGAAAAACTGGCACACTTGCCCTGAGATCGGTTCGAAATAGGCTAATAGGCCACGGCTGGAACGCTCAGGGAGTCGGGCGTGAGTCACACGATACGTTCTGGGCAAGCGTGTTGAGGTATATATATGGGGTACGTCAAAATTATGAGGGCGCCACCAAGCCTGTCTTAACTCGAATAACCGGGCCTGGGCGGTTAAACGAGAGCGAAGCATTCAAGACACTCCGTCGATAAGAATTCTCATGAGCTGCAAGCTCAAATAACAATTTCGTACTGGGATGGTAATACCGGGACTCTTTGGCCGAGACTGCACAATCACTGGACCTACCTGCAGGCTCTGATCTCTCACGTCTCGCCGTACACCAATCTTTACACTGTAAAAAAAGGCGCTATCTGAAACAAAGCATGCACAGGTCGGATAGGAATAATACGTCCCTTAACTAAGTATGCGTCTATTGATCGCTAATTACATCTGGGCAGCAAGTCGTGCCGCCAAGCTTATGTTACGTCTTACGTTAAGCACCAGCTGATGGACGCGCTATGCTAGTAAATAACACACTATAGGTGGCCGGCCGCAGCGGGCTCGACACTTTACATATTAGAGTACAGTTTAGAAATACGCACCCCGGAAAAGGGCGCGTTAGTGCGCGATAACAGACGCCGATCTGCAAAGGCAACGGGAGGCATATTTTGAAACACAGGACGCTAGGAGCATGGGACCATATGCTGCAGCCTGATTGGTGCGCTGAAACATCAGCGGGAGGTGCTACCTTGGCGCCTTTTTACGATTTGAAAATTGCGATAATTGTTGCACTGTCACTAAAGTTATAGAATAAGGAAAGTAAAAAAATGCTGTTTAGAATTTTTGAAAGGACAACTATGCAGGCTGGGGTATAACGTAGACGTTAGTTAGTTTGTTTGTATCAAAGCAATAAGTATACACAAAACATTATTTTGGGATTTTTACTTGGGGCACATTGGTTGTTGGAAATATTAATCAACGTACCTACAATAATCTAAATCATATTTTTTCGGTGCTTCTCTGTTATACATACAGCCTGTTTGTAGATTGCTATCAGCCCGTAACTTCGTTAATAATAAAGATATCGAAAAACACTTTCATTTTTAAAGTAAAGAGCCTACAAATTGTCGCAAACCAATTTAAACCATGGCCTCCTATTTTTACGTAGTGATACACGACTTTGGTTTTTTAAATGAAAAATGTTTAAAATGAGCGCTAAAAGTGCTTTATTATAGTATGCTTAAACTAAAATTTTGACTCATTATTTTGTAAAAAAAATATTAAAAATATGTACCTAAAATAGGTCATGACTTACGAAAAATCACTTACGATTAAGTAAGAAATGCAAAACAAATTCCACATGGCTCTAAAAGTTTCTCCTTACCGAATTATCGCACCAAACGTAGAAAAATAATTGAAAACCATGTTTTTTTAGAATAAAATTATATACTGTTTGAGGCTTTCGCGGTTACTAGAATTATTCTCCTTAGCATAGAATTTCGGTTTAGACCGAGTAGTATTTGTATATGAACACCCAGAATTTTCTGGCTAAGTCAGTGCGACTTTCACTCTGATGATGCAAGCTGCAAGGTCTTGCAAAACGTTAGTGAATATGGATGCACAAACAGCAAAACGGCAAAATCTGCCTAAGTATCCTCGTTCTCAAGATACTCAAACAACACGAGCCACCAAAGAGCATGGCCATCGCACGGGTTTTTGCTCGACTTCACAAGGTGCAAGGCACATTAAGCCAGAAAATGCTGGGTGTTCATATACAAATACTACGCGGTCTAAGCCGAAATTCTATGCTAAGGAGAATAATAAAATTATAATTTTCTTAAATTGTTTTACGTATTTTTGACATTTTAAAAGCTACTTTTAAACGAAATAGCTAATATAGTACACCGTTGAAAGGCTCTTTTATTGTAGTTTTCAACTGTTTAATGACACTCATATTGTTCTATTTAGAAAACCTAGTTTTCAATATTGTTTTAGTACCTTTGGTGTGCTAGGTCGTTTTCGTAAGTCAAAATTTTAATTTAAGCATGCTATCATAAAGCATTTTTCGCGCTGATTTCAAATATCTAAAAGTATACGGGGTTAGTTGAAGTATGAGCCTCAAACAATTTTAAATAAGCATCGGCGTGGTTGCTGTTAGTAACATTTATACGTAAAAAATAAAACGTTTTCGATCGGCTTCTTCTATTTCATATTGATATCCACCTGTTCGCGTAAAACGTCCTCCGAATTCATTATTTCACGATTGTATTGAAAGGCTGAAAGCGTTTTAAAATGAAAACTGCTAAACACGAGAAATTAACCATAAACATACACAGCATCCACCACCGCTAGCTGATCTGGTTTGCGTGCCGGCATGCAGGCATGTGTCATGTTCTTCTAACGTTTCGCTCGCTCACAGGCAACCAATCAGGTTGCAGTATATGGTCCTATGCTCCTAGCGTCCTGTGTTTCAAAATATGCCAACGGGAGCAGTGTGGCTAGCAGCAAGGCACAACGCCGCACAAAGCGCGACGATTTAATTGAGGGCCTAGTTCGTTAGGCAGAGGGACAGCGTGACTGTAATATTTGACCAGGAAGAGGGGCTAACATAGCCTCACGACAACATGCAAATTTGGAATAGTTGCCAGCCCCCTACTACGTCGCCCACGCAGTCGTCGGCTGCGGTGAACACCTGTTAAGCAGAGCACAAAGCGCTCGCAAGCATAAACAAAGAGCTCGCACAAGATTAGGGTGCGCCAGGCTCAGCATTCATGTCTTAATCGGTACAATATAGCGAAGCTCGCGCGTCTAACGTTAGTAAATTAAAAGTTAGCACACACGTAGCAACAAAACATAGGCGCAGAGTTCTTTAGTTATCTAGGTGACGAAACGCGAAAGTCGCACTAATGAACTTACTAATAGGCTACCAAAGTAGCGTCTTGAAGCACGGTGGCTTCAAACCGGCATTAAAAGCCGCGACAAGCAAGCAGGGGGGCATGCATCCGCCCACACAAAGTTGAGCACAAAAGCACTACCGCTCGCACAAACGACAGTTAATATGTTTAAATGGTTGTAATTACAAATACCTTAGTCCGTAGACGGTCTGTGAGAGTTGCGTGCAGTGGGTTGGTAGAAGGCGGCAGTCTGTGGCCGCTAAATCGCCAAAACACGGCATCTGGGGTGAACGGGCTGGAATCCGCCAAGATGGCGGCGTTAGGACGCTCTCCTTAGAGCACACTACAACGGCAAAGGGGCCTACTTCGTCCTGTCTAGAAAGATCCTCGGACACAGCGAGTCGCAAAGGGAAAGCCCCCTTTCTCACAAACGCAGAACTGGCCCCGTGAAGCCCTTCACACACCTACGCTTTGGCGTAACAACGTGCCACTCGCACAAGTACACGCGACCTCCTTCGATCAATGGCCAGAGCTCAACTGCCCAAGCAAGCAGGATTACGACCCCTACAGTGGCGTGAGCCCAAACGGCGCTATCACACGACTCTCGACAGCCAATGGCGATGCGCTCAGCAAAACAAATTAATTCCGGTAACAAGGATAGCACGAAGCCTCGCAGTCGCTTCAACGGCGTGACTTCTAGAAGGTTCGGAATCCTCGCGAGCGATAACGCTCGGCTGATACAACGCCAGCAGAGGGGTGCTCTAACTGACGAGAAATACTGCACCTGGGGCCAAATATGTGCAAAATCATGATTCTGGAATTAAGCGATGGAGCCAAATAAGTAACTAAAAGGTTTTAGCATACGGGCGCGCTGCCCTAAAGCCTAGGTGGCTATTTAAAATACCAAAATGACCTGACATCTTCTTCTTTCTTCTTCTATTAATTGTCGCGCTTCGACAGCTTGGGTCATTAGCGCGTTGTGGTGGCTTGGATAGCTATTAACACTTTGGTTGGAGCATCACTGTATTAATGTCACTGTATCGTTGTCACTATATTGTTAGCACAGATCATTCATTAGACGAGTCTTATTAAACCACTGTGTGTTAAAAAATTTATCAGGTTAGTTTGCGATTTTTCGTTATTGTTCAAAGCCTCTTCCATAGAGTTGAGGATGTGATATTCAGTTCTCTCCTTTGAGTATTTTAGGCATTCTGTGATAATATGGGCAACCGTGATTCTGGTGTTGCATGTTTCACACATCGGAGCGGCTTGCTTCTGGAGAAGATAAGCATGAGTTAGCCTCGTATGGCCGATTCTAATTCGAATCAAAGCGATTCTTTCTCTTCTGGTCAAACGGTGTTGATCTTGCCATGGAGTCACTTGATATTTTATTGCGGGCAATTTATTATTTTCTATATGATCCCAAGATTCTTGCCATTTTTTGTATTGTAGGATATGCATATAATTTTAAGATCTTGATGTGGAATTTTATCATTTATTATTGATTGGCGAGAGTATATTGCATCTTTTGCATATTTATCCGCTAATTCATTTCCAGGTATTCCTATATGGGACGGAATCCACATAATGACGACTGATTTCCCAGAGCTATGAATATTTGAGTATAGTTCTAAAATCTCTTGGACGTAGCAGTGTGATAGCAAAGCTTCTTTTAATGCAGAAATTACACTTAAAGAGTCTGTTAGAATGAAAATTTTTTGATAATTACTGTCATCTATGTATTTAAGTCCCTGGAGAACCGCCCATGCTTCTCCCGTAAAAACACTGCTATGTTCATGTAGTCTGTATGTATAATGGCCCGATGGTGTCACTATAGCGGCTCCAGTTCCTTTCTCCGTCTTAGATGCATCAGTAAAGATTTCATGGTGTTGAGGGTAGTTGGAAAGGAGTTCGCAATAGTGGGCTTTTTTAATTTCATGATTTGTTGTGTCTTTGTTGAATTGTTTGAGGGTTTCAATCAATATTGGTTGCTTTAAGATCCAAGGTGGTGTGTCACTCAATTTTTGTTGCATAACCTGACTAAAATTCATATCTGTGTTAATTATTAGGTTATTTATTCTTTGGTAAAAGGGTAAGGGTAGCTTAGGTTTGGATTGGAACAAGGTGAGAAAACGATTTGAAAATACCATGTTATGTACCGGGTTTTCTGGATGGGCGCTTATTTTTGCCGCATAAAATAATGATAGTTGGTTTCTTCTTAATTCTAATGATGGTTCTCCCGCCTCGGCCAAGATGCTGACAGATAGGCTAGTTCGAAAAGCTCCTCTTGATAATCTTATTGCTGTATTTTGGATCGGATCAAGTAGTTTGAGAATATAACATTTTGATGACGCATATGCAATGGAACCATAATCAATTTTTGATCTTATTGTGGCTTTGTATAAATTAAGAAGGATGGCTGAGTCAGCTCCCCAGTTTGTGTTGGATATCGCTCTGATAATGTTGAGTCTTCTGATGCATTGATTCTTTAAGTTTTTGATATGTGTTACCTAGGAGAGTTTTTTGTCAAAGATTATTCCTAGAATCTTTATTTCATTGACATAATTTATAGGGGTGTTATTGAGTTGTAAAATTGGACTGTTATTTATTCTGTTAAACCGATGGAAATGTATACATTTAGTTTTTGCTGTAGAAAATTTAAAGCCTGATGTGCGTGACCATGTCAGTAGATTGTCAATAGTTTTTTGTAGAAGATTTCCAATCGATGTTAAATTTTTGCCTTGACAATAAATAATTAGGTCGTCTGCGAATATAGTTGTGTTAACAGGAGAAGTGATATTGCTTACTACATCACTAATTGCGACTAGAAAGAGAATAACGCTAAGAATGGATCCTTGGGGAATTCCATTTTTTTCAATGAATGTAGTAGATAATACCCCATTTGATTTGACTATGAAACTACGTTGTTGGAGAAAGTTAATTATGAACGAGACAATTGATCCTTCTAATCCCCAACTTATTAATGTCTGAATTATTTTGAATTTCCAAACCATATCATAGGCCTTTTCTATATCGAAGCAGACAGCTATAGCGTGTTGTTTGTTAGCAAAAGCCTGATTTATTTCACTTTCTAGTAGAATTATGGAATCACCCGTTGATCTGCATTTCCGGAAACCATTTTGAGTATGAGTAAGTAGGTTGTTTTTCTCTAAATGCCAAACTAGTCTTCGATTTACCATTTTTTCCATTATTTTACACATGGTACAGGTAAGGGCAATTGGTCGGTAGTTATCTGTGCTTGTTCTATCTTTACCTGGTTTCGCTATCGGGACTATAAAAGATTTAAGCCGTATCTTTGGAAAAACATTTTTTGACCAAACTTTATTGTAAATATCAAGTAGGTGGGATTTTCCATTTGTTGGTAAGTTTTTCAAAAAGATAAAAGGTATTTCATCTGGTCCTGGACTTGAACTTTTGCTATGGTTTAGAGCGAATTCTAGTTCGTGTGTACTAAAAGTGTTGTTTATTGCGCTGTTTGAGTGTTTCTGATTAATAACAAGGTTAAATTTATATTAACATAATTGTAGATTTACCTAAATTTCCTCATTCGAAACAATTTAGACAGAAAAATATGTTGTGTTAAAAATTTCCTTACAAACATGTGAACGTGATATAACTAATGTTTGTATCACTAAACATGGGTTAGGTAATATCCAAGCATTTTAACTATTTTTGTGGTATTTTAGTATGATCAGTGACGTTGTTTTAGTAAAAGTTTTGGGATATATTGGATATTTGAAATAACTCCAAGCCATTGTATTTCAGCATTTGGGTGGCTATTTTTCAGGTATAGAATTTGGAATTTTTAAACGTTAACAATGCATTAGTTCAACGTTCATAATTCCATTGTCAGCAGTTCGTTAGCTTTAATAATTTTAAATGCAGTGTGCAGTGAGTAATACATGCGGAAGTTGTGCTCAAAAATGTATTGCCCTCCGAATAGCTGGCCATAGACAATGTACTACATTCGTGGCGGTTTTGAACGCGTGTCTATGGCCAGATAATGTCAACGACAAGTCGACAAAACAAGACTGACTTCCTTTTGAGGTTTCATAAATTAAATTATATATCCCAAAAAACAGTATTAGAAAATTCTAAGAGTTGAACTAGCCAACTCTACAAAATAAAAAAAAATGTTTTTTTTATTTAGAGGGTGCATGTTTTTTACAGTGACTTTTAAGATTCGAAATACTTATTAATTCAAGTTACATATTCGAGAAACCTAGGCTAGTTTAATATGAAGAAGATGCTCGTTTCTCAATCGTTTGGGGTAGTAATTTCGCACGCATAAATCATTGTGCACTTACTTGCGAAAAATACAAAGTTATGATAAACATTCCTTCAGTCTTGCAGAAATTACTTCTGATAAAGCGTATATCGCCTCGTATACATTTTTTTTTTATACTGAACAACAACAGGAATCATTTTGATTTGACTTCATTTAAGAATTATCACAAACTATTTGCTTTAAAAATGCTGTGATTGTTGTTATACGTTTGGTAGTACTGAAGTGTATTGTTGGTGACTCTATCTATGTCAAATTTGAGGTTAAGTTTTGTGTCAGTTTGTGTCCCACTCACGAAAAACCTAACCTGCTAATCTCGAATTTGTTGATATCGACTGAAAGTGCCAGCAACAATATACTGTAATAGCCGCCTCGCTTAAATAATATGGACTTTTAAAATACAATATAAAATTTATAATTATTAGCAAGGGATACTAAACTCTATAATTGTTAAGATTCAATTACGAACCTGCCTGTCAAACTCAGGGCAAATTAAAAGAGTGTAACATTAATTACCACAAATAAAATGGTTTACTGTTCATTCCTTATTTTATCTATTTGCTATAAATAAAGGGGTCACTCCGGTGAACGTGAAACAAACTGAGCTCAGGGTATCGGTTCATAAAATTAATAGGAAACTTTGTATGAAAAATAACTCGTTGTATGACAAATACTCTCAATTATTAGGGCAAATTCAGAATTTCCATCTGACGTTTAGATAACCTCTAAATTTGACTGTCACAACAAAATGATCTGTGGTCGCAAGAAACAGCGTAAAATTGAATTTTAAAACAATAAAATGGCAAGTAAGTATCAGGTAAATACCACTAATACTGTGAGGTAGTAACTGCTAAGCTCATTTTGTTTCTAACGTGACGTCGACACCCACGCGCGATGGTTTTTTGTTCTGCATCCTGCCAAACCTAAAAAAAGCCGCGTCATCTTGCACTTTCAAAGGACGTTATCTAAATTTCTGGAAAACCGTTGGAATTGGAAAACTAGAACCTGGTGCTACACCTTGTAGACAGTCTGAACTTGATGATATCCAAAGATAATGGACCTATTCCAACGCTTTCCTTGTGAAATTACCTTGAAAAGGGCTGCTTTGTTGGCGGGATACGTTTTCTGGGGACGCT
This sequence comes from Agriotes lineatus, assembly GCA_940337035.1. Lineage (NCBI taxonomy): Eukaryota > Metazoa > Arthropoda > Insecta > Coleoptera > Elateridae > Agriotes > Agriotes lineatus. The sequence continues at coordinate 36,113 of CALNHX010006170.1, forward strand.
TCGTTGATGATAATTCTTGGTATTGCTTCCTGCTCCGAAAGTCTGTATACAGGCACTCAGGGGAAACGGCACTACACGTTGGACACATCTCTTGCTGGCCGATGTTGCTCCCTTATGAAAATGAGCACTCGAAGTTATTCGCACTTGGCCGAATCTTGCTGCTGGCTAAATTGCCACTCTTTGACCTCTTAACACTTGGAAAACTATACCCAAAGATGCCTTGCATACTGGCAAATAACTTTATACACAACAAAGACTTTATATATAATTTTAAGCAATAAAATGGGGGGCGCAATCTGCCCCCAACACAAATTTTACAAGCTTGTTCGGTAATCTTAACAAAAGACTGTCACGTCACTTAGCAACTAAATTTTCCATTTTTATAAAAGAAATTAGGTTTGACCTTATGGACTACAGTTCTGATGTCATGTGTTTGCCAGCTACTAAAATTGACTTTTTCTTGGAATACATGTCACTACATTTTGCTCTGCTTTTAAATCACTTTTCCTTTCGGCTAATCAACCCTTTGCTGGCTTATACACTTTTGATACATAAAGCTCATATACTTTCTGCACTTAACAAATCATTCTGTATCATATTATTTACATTATGTATGACGTAACTAAGCTCAAATCCGTCAGCTACAAATTAAATTGCATTAGCCCTTCCGAACATTAATCAAATCTAAAACTCTGAACGTAACCCTTCTGAAAGCTGCCTTATTTCATACCAACTTTATTTTCTCAAATTATTAGTTATTGCTGCTCACATCAAATGCATTTATTAATATAAAGTACTGATTATTTTGCAATAAATAAAATATTTAATTCTGTGCTCAGGTTGACCTTATTCATTTAGTTAATTCGGCACTCAGAATTGCTGTGGGCAGTAAACCATTACAATACTTCAGTACTGTCAAACGTATAACACGAATCACAAGCGTTGCTAAGCTGGTAGATAGGTACTTCCAGTCCAGTATACAAAAAAAATCTGCATGTATGTCATCTTCACTGTGTGACGTTAGCACCTGCATAAATTGAATTTAAACATACTAATTAGCATGCTACAATTTGTATGCCGTTTACTGTTTTGATAATTAAAAAGCAGGAGGTTATATGAATTCCGAAGTTAGCTATAGTTATTTAAGTTACAAGTCCGGTAAATAAACTTTTGCAGTACGAGTCGACGTTTTTGTAGACGAGGTGGAACCAATTCTAGAATTTCGAAACGAGTATTGTGAAAAATATGCCACAACGTTTTTTCATACTGTGTCGCATTTTAATGTTTATATAAAGATTAAGCAAATTAAGTGGCAATTAAGAAAAACAATATGTTCACTTTCTATCGCATTTTTTTGGCCACAGTACAGTATATATTAGCTATTTACGACACGTAAACTAGCGAGACCATAGTAGCGAATACCGACCGTGTGTAATATAATTTTGTTTTATACTGAACAAGGACAAGAACCATATTGATTATTAAATAATCATCTCAAATTAATTTCTTTCAATATGCTGTTGGTCGTGTTATACGTTTGGCTGTACTGAAGTGTACTATTGATGGCACTGTCGATGCCAAATTGGGTTAGGTTTTGTGTCAGATTCACATAAAACCTAACTTGCTAACTTCGAATTTGACAAAAACTAACGGTGGCAACAACAATACACTTTAGTACTGCCAAACGTATAACACGGTGTTACCAAATTTGGCTCATATACTCCATTCCTAAATTGTCACGAAACACGACGATCACATTTGAGGTGCCGGATAGCTCGACAGTGGAGGCGGTGTGTTCCACGTGCACCAAATAGACACATAGGTTAAAGATTGAATTAAGATTTTGAAAGCTTAATATCATAAAATGTTAACAAATCAAACTGTGGCAAAGCTTGAGGGGCAAACGCGTCGGAAGTGTGCATAAAATGCACCAAAATGAAACGTTACAGTTCAAATTGGTCAATCGAATCGGCCCGCAGAGACACATAGCCAAACAATGTTTAAAAGTTAAAACCACAAACAGGTTATATGATGTGAAACCTTTCCTTGGCGGCTCCGAGAAGGAACTTTTACTCCTGGCAAAACGCCATTATTAGCTCTAGGCGTGAACAGCTGCAAATCTCGGCTAACTGGACCAAAGTTGCGTTGACATAATCAGTCCGGGAGGAACACGATGGGCTGCTATCAAACTTCTAGCGGGGCTTTCAGATGCAAACCCTGACGAAAAGTTAGTTCTGGATCCAATACTAAGGCAGTTGATGTACTTGTCAACGAAAGAGTCCGTTAGAACATTCTGTTTATTTACATTCACACTACACTACTGTAACAATAACGAATTATTATAGTTCGTTGTCCGCGGACGGCGGGTGGCTTCTTTTCGACTCCCATGAGCTCGGCGTACGGCAAATCTCCGTGGGTAGGCTGGATGCACTGAGAGACTCCCCTGAAGGATGGTGTGTCCTGTGGTTATCCAATCTAGTCAGGCTATAGAAACACCGACTAAGGCTGCTGAGTCTAGCCAGGCTATGAAAATACCATTTGTGACTGCTGAGCCTAGCCGGGCTATGGAAACACAGGCTGCGACTGAATATTTTAGCAGGGAGGTCGTTCTGTTATACCAAGCTAGAGCTGGGAACTCTCGACACCGCGCGGGCGATTCGCACGCAGCCGCAGTGGCGGGGCGGCCCTTATTTGCTAGAAATTCTTGAACTGTTTGGACCGCTACACTAACATCTACAGACCATAGCTCAAATTAGAACGGTCCCAAATAAGCCGTCATATGAACAGTGCAAAACGGGAGCCGAAGCTGGAGCGGGGGAACTCTCGACTCCACGCGGGCGATGTGCGCGCAGCCTCAGTGGCGGGGCGGTTTCATTTGCTATGAATTCTTGAACTGTTCGGACTGCTACACTAACATCTGCAAACGCAAATTAGAACTGATTTAGTTAAGCCGTCGCAGACAGCTCTGCTTTAAAATTGCTGGAGAATTAATATACGCATAACGGAAAGGAGAGGTAATAACCAACCAGGAACCTGCATACGCTTGGTCCGCTTTTCACTACTACGCTGGTTTACGACAGCTTAAAGGAGTAAAGTCCTTTTCAAACTCGGCCTACGTCTTCTGTCTTAGATGGCACCAATAATACTGGTCATTATAAGGAATAAGCACCCCAAAATTTCCTCCGAAGTTAAACGCGCAAAAGGTCTAACTCAAATGGAATGCCAATACCAATTTTTAAAAACATACCAAAAATTTGTTAAAATGAAACTCCACACAACGGTGCGTACAATTATCTGGTTCTAAGAGTACAGTACCGCTATATTTGAAAGAAAGGAGTTTGGGAATCTACCAAACATAGCAATTTGCAAAGGTGTAATATCCTGAATTTTACGGTATTTTGAACTTCCCAAATGAATGCTCACTTATAATTTTGACAAGATGTACAAGCCAAATTACTCGCCCTTTTTAAATAGGTAGCTGCAGTGGGTCAGGGTCCGTTTAAACATTCGCGTAAACACAAATAAAGAAGAAAGAAAACATAAAATAATTCTATTGATCTGTTATACACATAAATTACAATTCTGTAACCTTTGTACAATGAATTTACAAGATTTCTAAATTATTCGCCCCTGTGGTCCTGGCAGGTAGGCAACTAATTCGACAGCACTGGTAAACCGCCCGTCGGAATCTGCTTTATCGGCCTGGTCGGGAAAAAGGCAGATATCTGTAATCGGACAAAATTCATTATATGACAGATTCAGTTTATAACCAGTTCGGGGCTTCGGTACAATTTTAAGCATTCCAAACAACTCCAGGGTGAAATATAAAAGTTTAACGGGTTGGTGCTAGTGCCTGAAGCTGCACAAAACCTATTGACCGAGTAAGTGGCCTTCTGGAGCTCGATTCGCAGAAGATGGCTACAGAGGCGTGATTTCTTTTGTTTTAAAGGTGCAGGTGCATGATCCGGGCATTACAAGAGAGGAATATTGTTTTGCAGTCCGATAGCCGGGCATGCAGAAAAATTAGGCCGTCAACATAGAGTACGGGTGGAAGCTTTATGACAGAATGCTGTCTAACAAAGCTTTCCGATTGGAGTTTAAATTTGACAGGTGAGAATTGGTTGCGATCCGTAGCTTGGAAAATAAAAGTGCGTAACAGCGATGACGACGGCGTCAGCGGTCTGAGAGAACGTAAGTTCACTTTTCAACGAGTTGGATGCGCTCAGGCCAGAATGCCGGGTGAAGTTATGTCCATCAGTTCTCTATAGTGGCGAAACTGCTTGTATTCATACTTTTTGTTATCTAGTAGGTGAACTTGAGGGGGGAGAAATAAGCAGCTCTGGACTACGCGCGTTATCATTTTGTAGAGGTATGTTGCTTCGACCCTCAGATTATCAAGGGTTTTGCATTGTTGTGAAGTCTTACCAACAAGGTGAGCTTCAAAAACACCGAATGTGACAGGAAATTATTAAATGCATTAATTACGTTTCGTAGTTAGATTTGCGCCAGGATAACGTCACAAAGGTCTTTAGAAGGATATTTTGAAACGAAAAAACTATTTTAGACCGTTACAATTACCCATGTTAGACAAACTCCTCAGTCTGCTTTTATTGATTATTTAAATCCGCTCGTGTATTAAAATGAATATATAGTGGTTATAGCGCTCATAATTATGTACAAAATAGCTAAAAATGTCTTAATGTTTGTTTCTAAAAAAACTGAGTTAGGTAAACCAAACATTTATTATTGGGAATTACCTACATTAATGTTCAAAGAGAAAAATAGTGCAATCGGTAAGACTTGGTTAGAAAGGCTACACAAGACACAGGCTTATCGTTGCATTATAAAGAAAGGGTGTCGACTTAAGAAAGTAAGCCAAATCGCGGTCGAAGCAAGTTCTATCGGTGACGATGCCGCGTGTCGACAGAAGCAGCCGCCTTTATATACGTATAATGAACGTGTGACTCTATTTTAAATTCGCATTTACATATAAATCCAGCAGTTCAATTATTGTCTACGCTAACTTACAAATTCAATTGTTAGGCAGCGCTTGCTTTTTCAATTTTGTGCGCATTAGAATTGGGACAACCCTGGCATGCCAGCGTAGACATTCACAGCGTTCGTTAGCTTAATAATTTTACGAAAATGATATACACTTATCTGATAAATGCATAAATCGCTTTTTTCATTCTATTTTCCACGGTTTTTGAATGCAAAACAGGAAGCCAATGAGTCGGCGTTCTTGTTTTTGCTAATGATCTGATTCTGATACCATAATTATTCATTCCAGAATAATTACCATGATGAAAGATGAAATGCTACGTAGTACAGAGTGTCTAAAAAAGAATTACATATAGTTACCTGTGAAATTTGTTTACATGTAAATTTTTATGTGCCACTAGATTGTTATTGGTATTGCATTATCCAGAGCTGTCATTAATTAATTGTCAAAAAAAGTAAATATTCACTTCAAATAGTTTTAATTATAAAATATTTGTTAATACAATACAAAATGTACACAGTGCAAGAAAATATTTTTATTATTGAGGCATATTTTCGATCAGGACAGTTAATAAATGGGGAATGGCAATATTCCTATGCGACTTGTAAACAGCAGTTTCGACTGCAGTTTTCTAACAGAATTGTCGAAGAAACTGTTTTGCTGCACCACATTCGTTGCGTTGTTGAAAAATTTCGGGCGACAGGAAGTGTAGAAAAAGGCAAGTCTACCGGAAGGCCAGCCATTGAACCAAACATTATTGAAAATGTCGAAGCTCTTGTCGTAGAAAACCCAAAAAGCCAGTGCGTCGCGTCGTATTTCAGCTCAGACAGATGTCCCTAGAAGTACTGTTCACAACATTTTGAAGAAGCGACTGCACATGCATCCATATAAAGTGTCTGTTGTACATAAAATTCGACAAAGGGACCATGTTAGTCGAATACATTACTGCAACTTTTTCTAAGAAAATTTAAACAACAACGATGTTCTTGATTTAAGTTTTTTTAGTGACGAGGCGTGGTTCCATTTAAGTGGATTTGTAAAGAAACAGAACTACAGAATGTGGTCAGTCGATAATCCACATAACTATGTTGAAGCTCCTTTACATCCTGTTAAAGTTGGAATATGGTTAGCTGTGTTACGTCGTAGGATCATAGGACCAATATTTTTCATAACACCATAAATGGTCAACGTTATCGAGAACAGCTATTAGTGCCCTTTTTGGATCAACTGCACCCTGATGAATTTAATGGTGGTTACTTTCAGCAGGACGGGGCCACTGCGCATACGACAAGAGAAAATTTAGAATTTCTCGAGCAGTTTTTTCCCAATCGAGTAGTTAGTCGAGGGGTTTGGGCAGCAAATTCACCTGACCTTACTCCATTAGATTCCTGCATCTTTGGACATCTTAAAAATGAGGTCTACAAAGAAAGGATTAATAACTTGGAAGAGCTGATGGAGTGCATTAGAATTAAATGCAACGATATAACACCTGCAATGTTGCACCACATTTTTGACAAAATGAAACGTCGAGTAGCATTGTGTATTCAGCAAAATGGTGGACACTTCGAGCACTTGTTGTAGTCAATAATTAACCCTTTTCTAAGGACTACCTTTAGTTTATTAACTTATATTCCTCCCATTACTTTTAAGTTCTGTATTTGAGAAATATTTTTTATTTTCTGGAAAACAATGAGGAGTAATCATTTTTAATAAGGGTTGTCTTACTTCTTACTATATTCATGCTGTTGAATAATGCGTTAAAATGCGCACATATCTTAATTTAAAAGTAAACGAAAACCACAAGTAAATTTTGTCAACAAAGACTGTTGTTGAGGTTATGTTATTCTTCCGTCTGCTAGGTCTACTACTAGCTAACAAGCTAACAGTAGCGCGCGAGAGCGGCACATTTTACGTTTGTATGGGAAATTCAAAGCACACTAGATGTAGTTCTTTTTTAGACATAATGTATTTTCGATCCTTATTTGCGGATTCCTTGCGGATAAAAGTGGTTTTACGGACTTTAAGGTAGTTTATTTTCAACAGATTATTGTGTATCTTGTGTAATTGTGGGGGCTTAGTTTCAGCAACAATTTAATAAAATTACAGGAGAGAGATTTGAGTTTCTTTCAGCATGCTTTCGTCGCTACTTTCAAGTATAACAGAACCTCTGCAGCTATGAATATGACATTTATGGCTAATGTTGAAATGGGATACGATGTGGTATAGGGTGTCCATTTAGTCCGTCGATCTGCGATTACGCCTTTACCTTCTTTCTTATAAAAAGTTTGATTAAGGCGATTATAATGGGGTTGAAAGGGGCACTTTTTAAAATTATTTTGACATATACAGGATGTCCCAAAAAAGTTTAGCTTAAAAATGTATTAATTTTTTCTATGAAACGCTCTGTATTTCTTTACGGCTTAAGCCCTATAGTTTCTACGTTCAACTCTAACTTTTCTTGTAATTTGCATGCAGCGGTTCCAACTTATGAATATTTTTTGTCAATATCAAGCTCTCATTTAAAACATCATGTTTTCCCTACTTTCGAATATTTTCTTAAAAATTGACTGGTTCGCCATCTAAGATACAAAAATACTAAAGTTTTATAAAAACGGGATATTTCAATTCCGGTTCAAATCTCAACATCACCAATCGTTAGTTTCTCAATATTTTAAAATATTTTATTTTATCCTATTATGTTATTATGACAATAACTCCTTCGCAACGAGTTGCGTTAAGATGCATTTAACAACACTAGTGTTGTTAAGAAAAATAACATAACGATACTTTATTAGCATTAATCACATGTTGACAGCACTGAAATGTATTGTCAGTCTATGTCAAATTCGATGTTAGTAGGTTAGGTTTTGTTTGTTATTTGACACAAACTGACGCAAAAGTTAACCTGAAAATCTCAAATTTAACATAACCTGACAGTGCTACCACCAATACCGTATTGAGTTTTTATTTTACTAGTGATACCACCACTCGCTGTTGTGTCATTAATAACCATTTTTCCTATTTTTTCAAGATTAGTATTTTAGGATAAAATAAACCGTGTTACGATATACGTAACGTTATTCGCTTTCTACATTACTCGAGAATTTTAAAGAACTCGCTCCTAACGTCGCTCGTTCATTCAAACTATTCTCTTGTAATGTAAAAACCTTGATAACGTTACTTGTATCGTAAATTACTATTACCCCATTTTTTATTACAGGAATAAATAAAGTCTTAAATTTACTTTACTTTAACTCCAACATGTTGTACTTTTATCTAAAGTGTGTTTGAGAAATTAACCTTTTAGTAAAAAAACAAGATGAATGTGTACTATTTGGGGCATGGTTTATAGTAGTGCTTTTAAAAAACCGATTTGACGGTTAACCGGCTTTCGGTTAACCGCAGTTTTTTCATCAATCGGATACCGATAAACCTGTTTATAAACAAGTAGAACCGGTTTATAAACCGGTTAAAAAACCGATTTATTAATTAAGTTTTAAGTTTGTTCTTAATAATACAAATGCGAATGTATAGCTTCCACATTTTATAAGTATAAAAAATTTAAACAGGTTTTTAAACTGGATCGTAAACTGATTTAGAAACCGGTTTTTAAACAGGTTTACAAAACTGTGTATGAACCGGTATTATACAGGTTTTCGGCTAACTGGTTTACCGGCTTTCGCTTTATGAAGAATCCATGGTTAACCGAGAGCCGGTTAACCGTCAAATCGTTTTTTTACCAACACTATTAAAACTGCGCAAATAGTACACATTTATCGTGATCTTTTATTAAAAGCTTAATTTCGCAAACATTCTTTAGATTAAAGTACATGTTGGGATCAAAATAAAGCAAATGTAGGGCTCTATTTATTCCTGTAATAAAATATAGGGTTCCATTAAAAAAAATTGAGAAAATAAAAATTGAAGATATTGAAACTTCAATCGGTAAAATATCCCGTTTTTATAAAACATTAGTATTTTTGAGAACATGTGACGTTTTGAATAAAAACTTGATGTTGACCAAAATACACTAAAAACGTTCATAAGTTGGAAACGATACAAGCAATTTAAAATAAAAGTTAGAATTGAACCTAACATTTATAGAGGCGTCAATTGCCATAAAGAGATACAGGGTGTTCCATTTAAAAAAGGTAATACTTTTATCAGCCAAACTTTTTGGGACACCCTCTATATATTAAAATAAGTTTAAAATGTGCCCCTTTCAACCCCATTAGGGAAACTCTCATCAAACTTTTTATCGGAAATTAACTAAAAGCATAATCAAAGACCGGTGCACTACGTGGACGCACTGTATATGATTATATTTATTTTTCTGATTAAACTATTAATACGTATTTATAGATTATTGTGCAGTTCTACAAGTTTATGAGTAATGAATATCGACAATTTCCCATACGCTTTCAAATTAACGTTTGTGACGCTCTCAAGGAGAACGCATTTGGATGCGCTGGTCTTACGGAAACGGGAATCTTTCTAGAATGTCCTATCGAAAAGGTATTATTGCTAATTATAATCTACATGCCAGAGCTTATTAACCTTTCACTGTTTAACTAACAAGGGCTGGCTGAAATTTTTCGACCATTGACACTATTTCCAGATAGTACATCTGGATGGAAACCGCAAAGCAACTTATTTCTTGCTGCTTACATAAAGCTAGTCATTGCTTATTTCGGAAGTTACTGAGATTTCTAAACCATTCATATTGCAATTGCAAACATCTATAGATGTGGAGTAGGAAACATGATACTTTAAAACTGAAATTGTTTACACGCATTGGCAGCCATCACAATTATGTAGAAAACAAAGGATTTTAGATTTTGAGAATTATTTGAAAAAGTCATTACATATACTCTGTTTATACCTTATTTTCAGTAGGGCTGGCCATGGAAAATATTCCATTTTAGCTGTTTAAATAGAACTTCAAATGACATGTACAATTACTTTTAGGTTAGAAAGAATTCTATGTTAAATATTTAAAAGACTATTTACAAATGCAGCATTGTCAATTTTACACAGCATATCCAAACATGATTTTGGTAACTTCTGTCTCCTTAATTTTGTGGCTTTTAACATTTATGAATTATGACCATCATTAAATGTACGTAGAAAAATTGATACAAAATTGAGATAACACTTAAAAAGATTTTACACGTTTGTTCAAACTAATGTTTGATCATGGACCAGACAGCTTAGCAAAAAAGTGTAAAAATTAAGTAAAATCATGTGGACACGAACGTGCGTTTAATTAGCATATAAAACTAGTTCAACGTGTGCTAGATTAGTAGATTATGCAATGAGGGAGAGAAATGCGTTATTTTGCTGAGGTGCAATTTCTGACTCGAGGGCGAAGCGCGAAAGTCAGAAATTACACTGAAGCAAAATAGCATTCTCTCCGGGTTGCATATACTATTTTTTTCACGTTGCAAGAAGATTTAAAACGAAAAGCCTGTATTATTTAAACGTCATTTATGACATTTTAGTTACAATTATTTTAAAGTTAGTAGCCTATGGTAAATTTTAAAGTTGGTGGCACCGTAAGTCATTATGACAAAAGCTTACAATTATGTCAAATTCGAGGTTAGCAGGTTAGGTTTTGCGTCAGTTTGTGTCAAAACTGATGCAAAACCTAACCTGATAACCTCGAATTTGACATAATTGTTGTGTCAGTCATAATGAAAACTCCCTAGGGAAATTTTTGTCGTATTTAGTCTCTAGGGAGTAAATGTTATACTTCTGTCACAATTTTGATGCTATAGTAACCGACTTCTACTCCCGGTTGTGGAAAAAAGTTATTTGTATTGTTACGGGCTGAAAGTCATTTATAGCTATTCATTTACTTAATTGCCCGAATTTTTGTTAAAGCTAACTTTTTGCCTTATCTTTCATTAGGTCTAATTTGAAACTGAGCTTTCAGACCTTCTGCAAGTTATATTTTGATCTAACTTAAGCTAGTTCCCAAAATTGCAATGCATGAAAACTCCTAGAGTTTAGACTTCACTTGGCGCATAAAGCTTTTTGGGTTGCAGATGTCAAGTTTCCTTTAAAAGCCTTTTCCAAATTTGGGTTTTCTTATCAGTCTTTTTTTTGCCATTCGCCATGTTGTGCTGCTATAGATTAGCTGCTTTTTGAGTAGGTAGCATTTGAGAGACCAATAACTAATTAGAAATGTACAGAGTGCTTTTAGATCAATACAAGATATCACACTTAATATGTTAACTTAAGAAAATTAAGCAGAAGCTTACTGCGAAACGACCTTAAAAGTAGTGCTTAATAATTATTAACACCTGTTAAAATTAATTTTGAATTACAAGTTGTTTAGAAGGTAAGGATGATAATAGTGTATGTAATGCAATATGAAGAATATAAACTATATGTAATCGAATACTAGAAATAAGAAACAAGGTAGCTCCAAGCTAGAATAAAAGCATGAACTGAGGCAAATCAGTAAAATGTGGTTTAGTAATTTGTCAAATGATGACATTTTAGAAAATATAGTGAAATGTAGTGATAAGTGGCTATATAAAATTCTACAAAATGTCATTTGCCAAGTAATTAATAAATTAAGATATAACAAGCTAAAAAATTGGTGCTCCAACAAATTAAAAAAAATGTTCAGTGCTGGTTTTATGTAAAAAAGTATTTAATAAACCTGCAATTGAGTTGAATGGAATTTAATTAAGAAGGGCCATTGGTTGAATATGTCTGCAGTGCCATCAGACAGTAACACAGGCGCGCTAGGTGTAGACTCCACTGCGTTGCTTGATCTGCGGAGCCTTGCTGCATTGGAAGAGGTTATCTGCAGAGACATGGAGAGAGTGTAGTTGGAGGTAGCTTTGTCTAAGCATAATGACTAATACTGTATTGGAGTGGTAATCAACAGACAAGACAGGTACCCAAACCTAATATTACTATATTAAGTGCAAATAAAAGACAAGGAGATAATACATACCTGAGAATATAATTCTTTAAATTTTGAGCCAATCACCCTCTTTTAAATTTAAGACTTTGGCCAATAGAACTTTCTACCATGTTGACAATATAGCGACTTGCGATTTTCGATTTGGTACGAGCTAACTTAGTTTTGTTTCACGTGTCAAATGAACTAATTTAGAAATGTCAGCAGATTTTTCGAAGTTAGGTCGTGAGTTTTAAGCATAAAAGCTACAAAATTGTATTTCGGACAAATATTGATCATTAGCATTGGTACTCAAGTAATAAACTAGTATTCGTCGTCGACCGATGGAAAAATTTTAGCGAAGGTCAAATACAAACTGCTACGTATTTGTCAAGTCGAGGATATATCGAAATAACGCAGTAAAACACGTGCAACCCGAGCACATTGTAATCAGTGTTCGCAGGTTATAGCGTGTTACTATATATACTAAAAATTATATTTTTATATTTTCCTTTCGCCTTATCTTATCAGTTGTTCATTCAGGCAATATTCAAGCAAATAACAGTCAGAAGTTATGATGACGAGTTGGTCTATTGTAGTATGTCACTGGCTACACCTAAAGATTAACCAAAATATGTCACTTACAGATGCTTTAAACAATTTGACCTAGCCACATTTTACAATGAATTGAGTCAGATACCCTTCCAGATGATTTATAAGATACCTGATGTTAACGAAAAAGTAGTTTTTTATGTAACAATATAATCTCATTGTTAAATAGTCATGCTCCGATCAATACAAGTAGAATCATCATCATAATCATAATCATCATAATCATCATAACTCTATAATAAAGCAGAACAGTTCCCAAGGTCAAACATATCAACTCGTGGTCTATGTGCAGTTACAATTGTGGGCGTGGTCTTGATATTAGCAGCGTTGCCAGACCTGGTACAATTCTACGAATCTGGTACATTCTGAAACCGTTTCTGCAAAAGTATATTTTTAAAATATTTCTGGTACATTTTCATTCTCATTTATTAGACAAAACTCTCAAAAATAAATTAGCAGATCAGCCAGGCAAAGCGGAATTGGTAGACAAAAATTTTTAATCGTTAGGACGTAAAGCCTGTATGACACAACGCTAAATTTTATGCAAAATTTACTTGTAAATTTTCATAAAAATATTAAGCATCGTTGCATACAGAAAATTGGCTGCTAAATTTTGCGCTGAATTTTCATGTAAATTATTTAGAACTTGTTTTAAATTTCCTGGTAAATATGCGTGTAAAAATGCGCAGAAGTATCGTAATCAGACTAAACTGCAGCGCATGACGCGGAATGTAAACATAAACATAACCTGCATTTTATTAGCATTGTTTAACCTCGTGTTTAATGTTGGCGCTCCTATCTAAGATACATTTAAGGGTCTCTAAGATAAATGCCTTAACCCAACCTCAGAAAATAGCTAACAAACGACAAATAACATGAAAACAAATGCATACTTCAACCAATACCCTCTAGAGGGTACTGTTTCCACTTAAAATATTTGCTACTACGCATGTGCGCATGCCAAATTTAACATCAAATTTAGCACACGTTGCAAACAGTAAATTGTGTTTTTGAAAGAAAAATTATCTGTGAATTTATTTGAAAATTTACAAGTAAATTTTGCACATAATTTAGCGTCGTGTCATACAGGCTTAACACGTGAAAACGCGCATGCATTCAGCCTGGCAACCCTGCATATTCTGACCCGAGTGGTGCCGACGCCGATCGGTTTGTTTCACGGTACGAAATCTCCCACATGCCAAGTGAAACTGTCATGGCTACCAAAGCAGAGAAATCAGTGCCATAAATAAAACACTTTAGATGGGAAAGCTTTATGGGCGACTTTGGAATAAAATTTGAGGTACGAACCAGGTGCGAAGCTTTTTCCCGTTGCATGGCGCTACCTTGACTCATAAATGAAGTGCTGTATTTATGGCCTCGACTTTACCTACAAACTGACGAATAACGAACGTTAAAGTTTAAATTTTGTTGTTGTTGTGTTCTGTTATTGCATTTGTTTAGAAGCCGATACGTTATATTCATTGAAGATTTTGTCCAAAGTGTATTCTACAAGTTTGCGCTGCCCTGTGTGCTTTGTTTGTGCCAGCTTTGAGTGAGTAGGGTTGCATTGTTACTTTTATTGACTTGAGTGACCCGGTTAAGAAGTTTTTTTGTCTTTCAGTTTCCACCAATTCGGTTTGAAATGGAAGATTACAAGAGAAATAAGTGTTGTGTACCTGGGTGTACCAATCACGCCAACAAGAGGCATAGATTTCCGAGAGAACTTGGTTTATTGAAGAAGTGGATAGAAAAAATTAACCAAACTTTTCTGAGGGATTTGCAGCGTGACCAAATCTATCGTACACAATATGTTTGTGATAGGCATTTTGCGCGAGAGTGTTTGGTTCCGGGCACAAGAAGAGGGCTTCGAAAAGATGCAATCCCCACACTCTCTTTATCTGATGGTAAGGAAAACACCTATTCATTTTTTTGTTGTCAAAGGCAATTGGTAACTTATAGCTATATCGGAAGAAATGGTTAGAGATGATGCTCCAGCTGTACACCCTCCACAAGAAACAACACCAGATGTTAATGTGATAGGAGAAGATACACATATGTTACCACAAGAGGGTAGTTCAGTGGATGTTTGTACTGCTTCGACCGGTGCACAACATTTAATAGACAATAATGCAAGTTGCAGTAGAGAAATATCAGCTGTTTGGCCTCCTAACGTACCAGGTACCTACTAAAATTAAAAAATAAAATTGTATTAATAGTACACAGTTACAGACAAAGCTGGTACAAAGATTGAGGGAAGCCAATCGTCAGGCGTTGCAATAACGCAAGAAGGAAGTTTGTCTGGTGTTTGTGCTGCAACAAGTTCAACTGCTGAAACTGTACTTCATCTTTGTACTCCCAGAATACCAGGTACAAAAAACCAAAAATTTTTGTTGTTCAACTATAAATAAACATTAATTTGCAGAGAAAACTAGAAAAAGAAAAAGAGGGATTTTGCAAGCAGTGGATGTTACACGTGCAAAGGATTTAACTCCTCGCTGTAAGAAATTTTACAAAATGTATGTATATGTATTTAAATCTCTACAATTTTTTGTTGACAATTTAGAAGATAAGAATGTTACTAATTTTTAAAATATATTGGCTTGTACTGGCAACCAAATGTATTTCAAGTGTGTGTTTTATACCTCTGTACTGTAGATAATTATGCACATGTTTCTATCTACTAATTTATTTATTATATTTATATAAAATATTTATAACCTATAATTTAATTTTAGAAATATTTTTCAGTGAAATGGTCCTATACCTTTGTCGTATAGCCTCATTTCGTATTGTATTTTATATACATGATCCAAGAATAATTCTCTGGTCTATAATAACTCATAAACTGTATGATAGTGGCATGGTTTAATTCTAATATTTTTTTTTCAATATTATTTTAAAATATAATCAGCTCGGATACTGGCAACCAAATGTACGTAATTTAAGTGTGTTTTTATTCCTACGTACTGTAGATAATCTTGCACATATTTCTATCTAATAATTTATTTATTGTTTCTGTGTATTGAATACATTTATATAATAGTATATTAAAGTATGAGCGGATAACAAGGTCTTTAAAACACGCGCGAGTTTTCGAGCACGATGGCGTAGCCGGAGTGCTCGAAATAGAGCAGGTGTTTTAAAGACCAGTTATCCACGAATACTTTACGCTATTTTTTATTATACCTCCAATACTGGAAATAAATTACGCACTAAAAACTTAGAAATAATTTTTGTCGTGATAAATCGAGAGGGCATAATAATATTGCTACTATAGTTACGAGAATTTTTTACGTTTTTGTCGCGTCCATGTACGTTGTTGCATTCAGTCGTTTCCTTGATAACCTTTAAAGCTCGGCGAGCTTTAATCGCCTGTATTCGCACGCTCAGACGTGCTTTAAACGGCGATTCTGATGCAGGTATAATAAAAAATATATTTATCATACTGTAAATTTGTTTCATTAATTTGTCGTTAGTAAATATGGTTAGTATTTTCAATTGTGATTTAACTTAAGTCGAGATTTGCTTTACAGAAGCTTTGTATAAGCATTTCTGTAAAGAAACTGTCGACTTAAAAGCTAAATTACAATTGTGCAATTTATTGGATGAAAAAATATCCTTTGCCACGAATTTGAATTTCCCGCTATGTTATAGCTCTTTCCCGCACCCGTTGGATGGCGCTAGCATTTCTGTCCGTCCCGGTAATACAGAGCTTTCCCATCTAAAGTGTTTTATTTATGATCAGTGCGTACAGAATTTTGGCAAAAAGCCCTTGTGTTCTTTGACAAAATGTACTGCATCCAGGATGGCTTGTGAATAATCTGGTTTCAAAGCACTCCGTTGGTTCCAATTGTGAGGCAGATAATTGCAATATTTTAATAACATTGCACCATTTTGTAACCCAGGTACGAATTAAAATAAATACAGTGCTGCAGTTCTAATATTAATTTTTGTTTAGGCGCTTCCTGAAGCAGAAGAACCGAAAGTTTAGAATACGCTGCCGAAGATGGGGCCATCAAAATGGAGAGCCGGGCTACAGACACTGCAGAATGCTTGCATTTTATGGGCAATTTGTTCGCCAGTGTGAACGGTAGTTTGCCTTTCAATAAACATGGGAAACAATTGAAAACTGCTGTGGGCTGTAGATGTCAAAGCAGAGAAATCAGTTCGTCCAGAATTTTGGCAAAGAGCCCTTGTGTTCTTTGACAAAATGTACTGCGTCCAGGATGGCTTGTGAATAATCTGGTTTCAAAGCACTCCGTTGGTTCCAATTGTGAGGAAGATAATTGCAATATTTTAATGACATTGCACCATTTTGTAACCCAGGTACGAATTAAAATAAATACAGTGCTGCAGTTCTAATATTAATTTTTGTTGAGGGGCTTCCTGGAGCAGAAGAACCGAAAGTTGAGCCAGTATTCGTGCCAGCTCAGTTTGACCAACTGAAACCACGAGGAAATCCAAAATCACTTGGGCCCAGGGCAGACAAATGTTGCAAGAGACTGAATACGTAACATGAAATCGCCGAAGGGAGTTATTTATTTTATGTTACCATTTACCGAGTCCGATTATTTATAGTATTTTCTGATGACATTACTGGTATCCTACTTTCACCATATTTCCTGTTACACGCTCCTCCTTGGCTGTTACTCTAATTGCCGATTGTGTTAGTTTATGAATACCATGACAACAAACATTTTCATATTGCCCATTTCCTCCGTATAGAGAAAATGTGTTCTTTCTGTCACAATTTTTGTAACCTAAAAACTGATTTCTATTCTCGGTTTTGGAAATTTTTTTAATTTTTAACAGTCGTATATGTTCTACGAGCGAAGCGACAAGTATTATCAATAGTAATATAACAAGGGCGAGACATACTTACCGATAATTTTGCACACGGCAAGGGTCGAGTGCTGGTTGCAATGAAAACTGTTCCGAGGGCAGTTTTCAACCAGCACGATCACTCTTGGCACGGGCAAAATTATATGTAACTGTGTCCCCCGCGTTTATATTTTGAAGATTATTACACAAAACACATATACGAATTATCATTTAAAATTGATCTAATAATGCCAACAAACTCAAATTGCGTGTTTCTTGCATTTCTATTTCTAATTATGCCACCATCTACGGGGTTGATAATTAGCACTAGGGAAGCTTATCAAGTAATCAGTTCGGGATTAGTTGATTTTCAAAAAATGCATGGTTGTCATTGGATGATATCAGTCATGTAACAGTTGTGTGTAATAATCATTACACTTGAGGTAAGATACGAAGGCAAGCCAAGTAAACAAACGCAATTAGTCGGTGAATATCACGTGATAGAAAGGCGTTCTGCGGTTGGACCTTTCGAATAGAAAGTTGAACACCGTTTCTACGCGTCGTTAACCTAGAGAAGGAATGAGCGTTGTTTTGTTGTGCGGTAATTTCTTTTACGGCAACATGCGACGGAAGTTTACGTAAAATGTGCACCGGTGTGAAACTGGTTTAGCATGCACCTGGAACTGTCAGAATCTTTGTTTACGTCGCTTGCCTTCGTAACTTGGCTCAAGTGTAGAAACTACCATAAATAGAATGAGCATTTTTTGTTAAAATTTATAGCATTCTTATGTACTTATTATTAATTACTAACTTTGTCTTATATACTGGACTACCCAACAAAGAAATTTTTTTATCGCTTTTCAATTTGGAAAATATTGATAAAAATTATTATTTAGAATGGAACGTGGAACGTATTTCTGCCATCGATCAATTATTTTTAACGTTATATAATCTGCGCCAGAATCCCCCACATAAAGATTTAGCTCAGCGCTTTAACTGTAGCACTGCAACAGTTACTAATATTTTTTTAACTTGGTTAAATTTGTTACGCGAAGTAATATTTTCCAGTTTAATGTCATCTGTACCATCTGTTAAAAATAATCAAGCATGTTTACCTAATTGTTTTGCTTTCTTTCCGATCACAAGAATGGTATTAGATCGCACCGAAATTTTTTCTGAAATTCCATGTTTGCTTGAAAAGCAAAAAGCGACATAGCCATTACAAGCACCGTAACACTTTAAAAGGTCTTTTGGGAGTTGCACCAAATGGAGTTGTGATTTACTTGAGTTTATTGTATCCTGGTTCCACTTCTGATAAGAAAATTGTGCAGAACTGTGGAGTACTTACTATTTTTGAACCAGGAGATTTGATAATTGCAGATAAGGGATTTCTCATTGGCGACATTTTACCGGCAGGTGTTTCTCTAAATATTCCACCATTTTTGTGCCAACCACAGTTTACTCTTTCTCGGGTAATACAAACCAAAAATATTGCTCGTGCTAGAATTCATGTGGAAAGAGCAATTTGTCGTATTAAGGCATACAAAATACTAAATCTAATACCCCAAAATTTAATGAACTCGGCAACCAAAATCTGGAAAGTGTGTGGCGCACTAACCAATTTCCACCAATAAAGGAAGTTGAAACATATTTTGAAGGCGAACAGTAAAAATAGAAATAAGAATGTTAATTAACAACTGCTTATTTATTTAAATAAGACATTTTTTTTATTATTGTATAGTTGTACATTACTATATGTTAGTTTATGTTTACTCAAATATTCGTTTTGTTAATTACAGAACTTAACTTAATAAATAAAAGTATTTACCAAAATATTGCTCTAACTGCTATTTAATAAAAAATTTCTTATTAATAGTACAGCAATATCACGGAAACAAACGGTGAACGTCATCAAATATTTTGTTATTAACCCTTCAGTACCCGTTTACGGTCTGTGAGACCGAGCAAACACATAATGCATTATATTACTTAATGTGCTAGCGTTAGTTTACCGCCCATTTCACTACCTTCCTATATATTGTCATTGAAGATCCGTATGCAGTTTTGAGTTCGTGCGTGCAGTGGTTTAAAAGTTATTTATAATTTCGGTTTCAGAGACCGAAGCGGGTACCCGAGTTGTTTTTATTTTTACCTTTGATATACGACCAATGTGAGGAGAAGGAAGTACTTTTTGCATTTTTAGTAACACTGTCATACTAAAACATTATTATAGTCATGGCAGATTTTATGAGGAAGAACAGGCGCGACTAGAACAGACGATGCGAGATATAATAGCGAAGGAGGATGTCGACAACGCGTTTTATGAAGATGTGCCATCTTCTGACGAAGATAATTTATTGGAAACTAGGGAAATGGACAGTGACACTGAACAGGAAATATCTGATTAGGAAAACGTTAGTGAACAAGAAACTAATGCCATAAGATATCTCATTATTTTTATGGAGGTGGAAGAGGGGTGTCGGACTGCGAGACCGGTGCGGGTACTGATGTCTTAGAATTTTGAACGGGTACTGGAGGGTTAATTTAAAGTTACTGTTTGATTCCGTGATTTACCTATAGTTACAATAAATATGATTACCTATAGGTAAATCACGGAACCAAACGGTGCACGTCATCAAACAGTAACTTCAAATTAATAACTAAATATGTGATGATGTGCACAGTTTGTTTCCGTGATTGCTTCCCGCGCTGGGATGAGCTCCATATAGGGGAGGTCAGCTAAAAGCGCGAAGTTGGAATAAGCCTTCTCACGAGGTATGTATGCTATTTTACTCACAACATAGTTACACATTTATTTAATTTCGAGATTCACTAAAGATGAAAGGCATTTTGTATGATAAAAATTCTTCAAAATTTCTATATTTTCTGCCCATTCTTCTTTTTTTGTAACTGGAATTATTGCTATGACTTGAGGAGTCCAGATAACTAGATACTATTTCTTTTTATGTATTTGGTGTAAATATTCATGGTTTTCATTTACCACAAACTGTTGCAGTACCTTATCGTAAGAACAAATAGCCTTTATCATGTGCAATGATTCCATCAAGTTGGAATTGCGATATTTAAATGGATATTTAACTTCCACAAGCTCTTCTTCGTCTACAAGGCCATCTGGGGTGGCCCCAAGGTATCCACACTGATGGAGCCATAGTCCAGCAGATGTCACAGGAAGTCCAGTTGCTGCCCCAAATGCTTCTATTGCATTATTTTCATGTTCTCGCCCCCCACCGAATGGCCTATACTCCATCTAAGTTATATGTGCCTGCATAATAAGAGAACTTTATGAAAAAATGTGAAAAATATTTTGCAAAGCAAACCTGGTAGTTTTTTGAAAAGCGATGCAGGGTACCGATTTCTTTTGCAAGCTGCTAGCACAGTACCGAACGAACTGGCTGTTAAACGAAACCTGCGAATAATTAACCACAAGGGATTTTTTTTACTGCCCTATGGTTTACTCAAATATAGTTATTGCTTAGGAGAAACATTCACTTTTTGTTCAAAATAACTAATTTTTTCAGATATATTTTAATATTCTGCGAAGAAAATTATATAACCTGCGGAACAATAATATCTTCCTGTGCAGTAAGTCTAGGTGCTAGAAGCCAACTGAATCCTACCACCCCTCCAAACGAATCCAATTTTTCTCTAAGCGTTTCGATCTCTTCCTTGGTAACACTTCTCTTTAAAGCTCGATATTCCTTAGACGGCAAAAACAATTCATCGATGGTTCTCACGTTTTCATCAAGTGCTTTGGATTGTTTAGGCACTGACCAGCTACATGACTGGTCTGTAACTGATGTATTGTAATGGGCAAATAGTGCCAGTGCAGCAACATGATGACATGAAACTTGTCCACGAGGACATGTGCAAGAAGTTGAGGTTATGTTTTTGTCTTCATCGAGGAAGATCTACAAAGTAAAAATATATACTTAGTATTCGTTACTGCTTAGAATCCATCTGAAGCAGCAATCAGTATTTTAAATAATTATACTTTTTAAGCTAAAATGTATCTTACCTGAACATTGTATCGCTTATCTTTCATGCTTGCGTGTACTGTACCATTTACCATTAATTAATGAACAGAAAAAGAAGACACTATTCAATTCAGCAGTATTGGCAGTATCCAATATGAAAGACAGTTGCCTGGAGGCTATCCAAGAATGTTCATAAAACGCTTTCCAGAGGCGAGCGTTTCCTTTCCAGAAACTTTCCATTTGAAAATATATTTTTTGGAACTTTTCCTTATTGCCATTCTCTAGCGTGCTTTTAAAACTTTCTTTAGGGCAACAAAAGTTATTAAATTCGTCCTACATTTTAAATGCGGCATATGCCGCGGGTTTCAGCTAGTTAATTATAAATCAGGCTGAAAACACACGAAGCGGTTCACGCCAAGTCGGCAGCCGACTCGGCGGCCGCCTGCGATAAAACACACGAGTCGACTAAATAGTCGCCGCGATAAACATAACGATGACATGTTGCCGGTATTCCTATTGAAGACAATGGATTCATTTTCGTTTTATTTTATTTGCATGTCCCATATGGCTGGTATTGCCTGGATTTCTATTATTCATTTTTCGGTTTCGATATTGAAACACATATTTACCACTAAAATTAAATTAGTACATATATAACCTTTAAAAATGATCAGTCTGATACTCTTCATCTAAGTAAAATATTTTCATATATAACAAAGATATTTGACAACCGCGCCTGATACTCACCCTTTGAAACCGCTTGTCATGTGTACAGTCATAAGATAGCACAGACTTGAGGGTACGCTCGAAGCGATAAGAAAACCGCGGTCGGCACTTGTTCTGGATGAGCGTACGTTCGGCGTACGCAGAGCCGGATTAAGGATATGTGAGGCCCAGGGCTAAATTTTTTTAGAGGCCCCATTCCCATTTATGCAACGGGTACAAAGAGATCTAAATGATTAGAAACCGCACTAGATTATAACCTTCTAATCTTTTCGAGGCCCCCGAAATTTGGTGGCCCGGGGCTGCAGCCCCCTTAGCCCACCCTTTAATCCGGCTCTGGGCGTACGCTCGGCTTACGCTCAGCTTACGCTCGGCGTACGCTCGGCGTACGCGCTACATGACGCAGCCTGTGTTTTGTCCGCTTTAATACATAGAATCATGGACAGAGTCGGCTGCCGACTCGGCGCGAACCGCTTCGTGTGTTTTCAGCCTAAGAGAGCAAGCAAATCAATGATCGAGTGGAAACCGACAAATGAGAGAATCGTTACAATGAAGATGAACACAAGAACAAAGAAGAAAGTAACGCTACTGAAATGTTATGCGCCGGCAGAGGTAGCAAACTATGAAGACAAATAAAAATTTTCTGACAAATTACACAGTGTGACGAGGAACACCCCTAAAGAAGTCGTGGTAATCTTTATGAGAGATTTAAATGCCAAAATTGGAGCAGACAATAACGATTTCGAAGAAATAATGGGAAAGCAGGAAGTTGGGGAAAGGAACGAAAATGGGGAATTATTCTTGTAATTATCTTCTTCTTTATTGTAGGTTTCACAACCTGTTTTTCTTCACCCTTCTGATAATTTTATGGCAAATCTGCTGAATATGTTAGCCAGCTTTCCGCCCATCGTTGTAGTGCTTCTCCTGGTCCTCTCTTTCCTAGAGCTTTCGAGTTCTTAGTTGTCCTTATCAATCTGTTATCGTCAGCTCATTCTACATGATCGTTCCATTCTTTCCGCCTTCTCTTCACAAATTTTCTTATATCGGCTATATTACACTGTTCTCTAATATTTGGTTTCGTATTCTGTCCATTTTAGTATTTCCCACGATAGTCCTAAGCGTGTTCATCTCTGCAGTTCATAAGAGTTGTTTTGTTTTTTCTGTATCCGCTCTGGTTTCGGCACCATAGACTAATGTTGGCCTAATAATAGTTTTATAGATTTTCACTTACTGTTAACGGATAAATTTTTGTTACGCCAAGTTATATTTCTAAGAAAGCCTGATATTCTGGCCCTATTCCAAGATTGTCGTTTTATTTATTCGTAGTTGTTTCTATTACTTGTAATGTCTACCCCTAAGTATTTGAAATTCATGACCTGCTCTAGCGTATATCCCTGTAACTCTAGTTTGCAGCGTATAGGATCCTTAGCGAATGCCATAGATTTTGTTTTTGTGTTGATACAACCATATTATATTTTTTGGAAGTTGTAACCGGTCGATGTAAGAGTCTTTGTAGATCGTCTCCTCTCTTTGCCATAAGTATTGCTACGTCTGCGTAACACACAATATTTATATTCTGTGGTCCCATTTGGTATCCTGTTAGATCTTTGACGCTGTTGATTAATTTGTCCATTACTAAACTGAAGAGTACAGGACTCATGGAGTCACCTTGCCGTATCCCGGAGTTACAAGTTATCTCTTGTGTATATTCATTTTCTACGTTAATCTTTGTTATCACTTAAAAATTCATATCGTGAATAATCTTAATAAATCTGCTGGGTACTTCAAAGTCTCTTAATATTGATTATTTTTTTCGTAGAGATTTCAACCAATCAGAAGGCTGGATTTAGTTAAGTTATCTTGTATAATTTCGATTATACAACTCATTATAAATTTGGCCAATAGCAATTGAGAATTTTACTTAGTTACTAGGTATAGATAAACGGATATACCCTTGACGACGTGGTATAATCACTTCGGTGTTTCGGTGGGTCCAACAAAGCAAAAATAATGGATAATAATAATCTAGAGCCATGATGTAATAACTGTCTATTGCAAATTCGAGGTTAGCAGGTTAGGTTTTGCGACAGTTTTGACACAAACTGACGCAAAACCTAACCTGATAACGTCGAATTTGACATAGACTTACAGTGCCACCAACATAAACAGTGCCACTAACACAAACAGTGCCAACCTAAGAAATAAAATAATTTATTATTATCGGTCTATTCATTATATAATCGTAACGAATACCACTCGAGCAATCGAAAATAATGATTATTTTCGATGCTCTTGTGATATTGTAACTGATTATACAAAATCGATTATACTATAGTAACTTCACTAGGCGACGCAATACATAACTTTTGTCAACTTGATGTTGTTTTCATGGAGATGACTTTCAGCTAGGTTAATACAAACAAATCGAGCTGCCAATAAAATATGTATTTGTTCCTAATATTAAAATTTACTCAAAAAAATAATCAAATCGAGTACAATGCGTACTTCGAACAGGTTATACGTCTCAAAATTTTTGCACAATAACAAATCGTGTCAGTTTGACAGAATACAATATTTAACCTGTCAAACTGACACTCTTTTATTATTGTGCAACAAGTTATCGACATATAACCCGATAATATCGAAGTACTTATAGTATTGCTTCTGATAATATGCCACATAGCCTTGCGCGATCAAATACCTTTGTAAGATCAACAAAACATAAGAAAGCTGGGGCATTATATTCAATCGCCTTTTCGACTATCTGTCGTACTACAGGGTGGCAAAGGTAAAAGAGGCCCCGTATCCTGTACCATACTGAAAGTAGTATTGAGCGCTCGTGCGACGTTACGTGATGTCCAGCGACTATTTTGTGTTAACTGTGTACCTATTGCTTAGCGTTGCGATGTCACTTGTTAATAACGGTTGTGAATACAGCTCTGCAGATTTTAAATAAAAATATAGTATTAATTTACCTTTCTGTATTCACACGGGACCTCTTTTATCTTGGCCACTCTGTATAAATATTGCTTCAGAAGTTGACCGGTTTGATCTGAATTTCTGTTGCTCTTCATTTATGTGTATATATTGTTGCAGTTTTTCTAGAATAATTTTCGACAAAAGGTTATGGGTCGAGTTTAACAGAGTGATGTCACGATAGTTATTAGGATCGGTTTTGTCTCCTTTCTTAAATATTGGTATTGTTCCACTGACTTTCCATTCTTTCGGTATGTTCCCAGACTTTAATATAAGATCAAATAGTTTTTCTAGTTCTTTAATCAGGTTTTCTCCTCCATATTTTAAGTATCCATTTCTGATCTCATCCATACCTGGCGTTTTCCTGTTTTTTAGTGTTTTTAAAGACCTCCTGATTTCTTCTTTGGTTATAGTTACATTTTCCTGTTTCCTGCTAGTATTATATTTTCTTCAGGCTGACTTTTATTCAGTTGTTCGAAGTGATTTTTCCATTGTTCGGTTTGAATTTTATTGATCTTTAATGTTTCATTTTCTTCAGCTTTCCTGTTCCTCAGCATTTTCCAATCATTTTTCTGCGCACCATATAGATTCCGTTCCATATTCTTTGTGAAGGTCTCCCAGTAGTGTTCCTTTATTTGTTTTATTTTTGCATTAGCCAAGTTTCTTTGTCGTATGTAGTATTCACGATCTTGTAGGCTTCTGCTTGTCTTGTATTGCAAAAATGCTTCCCTTTTCTGTGCAGATATTTCTTTTACCTATGGAGTGAACCAAAGTATTCTATTTCTGGTTGTTGATGTTTTTGTTTGTCCTTTCCCTAACGCTTGTTCGGTCGCTTTAATTATGTTGCTCTTTAGTTTTCCCACGCCTCCTCCACGTTATATTTTTCTTCAATTGGGTTATTAACTAACAAAGGAGGAACTCCATTTACCTACACACAAAAAGTGTCACAAAGTAACATGGGTTTCACCAGACAGAAAAACACAAAAACAGATCGAACATATATGCATAGATCAAAAAGGCAGCAAAAGACTACTAGACAAACGCAACAGAAGAGGGACGGATATAGGGTCAGACCATCATTTACTCACAGCGAAGATACGATTCAACTTTGCTAAAGAAAATAAACGATACCAAACAAGGAAGCAACAAAACTACGGCCACGACAAAATAAATGATAGTGAGACTAGATAAAAATTAACACACCAACTAAACGAATTAAGCAAAAAAATAAATTACAGTGAACCAATACAGAAAATATGGGAAAAAGCATTCAACATTGCAAACAGGAAAGTAGTAGGAACGAAAATGAAGAAGAAAGAAAAGTGAATCAGAAGAATGGAAGAAAGTAGAAGAAAGGAGAAAGTTAAAAGGAATAAATGCGCAAAGAGCATAAATTACAATAAAACACAAATGAAATACCGAGAAGTAGCCAAGGCCATAAAGAAGAGCATGAAGAAAGATAACCACCGATATAGAGAAATGGTGCCAGAAGAAGCGCAAAACCTTAAACGAGAAAATCAGGAAAATTAACAATAAAAAAATAACAAATAGCATTTTAGAGGACGAAGAGGGGAAAGGGTTAACCACGATTGAGAAACAACCGAAAAGATGGGCCGAACATTTCCAAGAAGTGCTAAATGTAAAGAGAGAATAGAACAAATAAAAGAAATAGATAACGTTCTGGAACTGGATATAAACACCGATTCGCCGAAAATTGAGGAACTGGTGGAGGGGATATCATGCATAAAAAAAGCAAAGCACCCGGGGTCGACCAAATACCTAGCGAGATACTAAAATTGGAAGTTCAAACAACGGCTAAAATACTTTTACCCCTATTCATGAAAAATTGGCAAGAAGAAAAGTTGCTGGATGACTGGAAAACTGGCTTAATGGTCAATGTGTTATCCAACGGATGAAAAGGGGGGGGGGTGGAAAAATTACTTACGTTAAGTTCCTGAGCTCGTATAGCACAATGAAGTACTCAAAACACTAATTGCTCAGCCAATGCTTAGATAAGTCACTATTACTCGTTAATTAGGAGTCGCCGGTCAACTCGAAGCCAGAGACGGCCGCGGGTTCTTTAGATGGGGGTGCGGCGTCACAAATTTACGGGTAACAATGAGAAGATTTCAAAACCCCCTAATTTAACGACTGATAGATTCCGCCCCAGCTAAATTGGAGCACTGTAAAAATTAAAAATTAAACACAAAACTTGAAGTAAAATAATCAAGTGCAGGGGAGATAATTGGGTTTTATTTACTCGTAAAGCCGGGCACACACACAATATACATATATAAAAAATAAGGGCCGACGTATATGCATAAAAATTTCCAAGGATCCTTTTCCACAAAGACAGATTGGCCAAGTAAAAACAATTGATTATAAAAGTTGGGAAGTTCCTGGAAGACCTCAAGAAGTGAGATCATTTTCAATTGCGGAGTATATTTACTGAATGTAGTTCTTTATCTAATGAACGCCCACACTCATGTGAAGCATGGTTCAATTTTCAGTAGCATCGGAAGCACGACGGTAGCACAGTTAATAAATCGGGTAATTGTTACCTTCACCTGGTTTCAAAGCAGTCCTGTAATTGGGGTTCCATAGGAACGGACTCCTGTAAATCCGATTACCGATTCAGGGAGACCATAGCACGTATGCTGGGCGCGTCGGGTGTGCGATAAGATAATCGCTATCAGGCTC
Organism: Agriotes lineatus; assembly: GCA_940337035.1. Lineage (NCBI taxonomy): Eukaryota > Metazoa > Arthropoda > Insecta > Coleoptera > Elateridae > Agriotes > Agriotes lineatus. The sequence continues at coordinate 63,858 of CALNHX010006170.1, forward strand.
GCCAGACTCAGACTGTTCAAGCAAGCTGGAATTTCTCCACGTATTCGACAAAGATTATACCCTTGGTTTAATGAATTGGGCCAATCACTTGGTGGGGACTAGATTGTTAAAATAAACTGTTAGCGGGTAAACAAAAAGGGTTGAAAATTATTATTCTCACACTAAATTCCCCAGATGTCGTTTTGAGACCTTCTTTGCTAAATCGCGGTTTCGAAAAACACCAAAATTTTCAGACGACCTTCTTTAATAAAACGCCGGAACAAGATGAAAGTTTTCCTAGTCACCAGCTCTCACAAAGCGGGGACGCAAACTCTAAGCATTGCTGGCATATCAGCGGTGCGCGGTACCCGGACGCATATACGTAATCTGCAGACGCATAAGGTATTATGAAAACTGTTCGGCTACAATCGGTAATTGATTAATATGGAGCCAATGAAAGTTTAAGTAAAGTGCAGACACAGAGGGACATTAGACGTCTGCAGTTTACTCAGTAGTTTCGCTTTGACTTGCTATATCTTATTAAAAGTACCGTCTAAAATTACTATAAATTTTTTAAATATGGAAAGTATGCTCCCAGAAGACTAAGAATACAAATTTGTAAACGACACAACTGTTTGATTAAATCTAACTACCAAAGAGAAAGTTGCAGTTAGCTTCGCATGTTTATATTTCGAGCAACGAAAGTTTACAGACCGAAAAAAATGCCGGTAGATATACAAACTGTATCCAACCAAATTTAGCGCTTACAAAATGTAATTTTTCGAAAACAGTTGGTGTGATACACGCACACAACTTCCTTTTACAGTGAATTTTAAATTAGCCATAAATTTGATTTTTAATTTTTAAGCATTTGTCAAAAATTTTCAAAAATTACAAATTCTGCAGAAACCCTACAAAATAGAACATTAGTTGAAGAGACAAATGTTCTATAAAATGTTAAGCTGAATTAAAAACAGAATAATGTAGCGGGTGTTCTATTTAAAATAGGAATTAATAAAAAAACAAAAGAAACCCATTTTAGAGGTGTTCAACTGGAAAATCACCTATTTCACATCAATACACATTAAAAATTTAATAAAAATGTAACGTTTGAAAAAATCGTTAGGGCTGTTTTTTTAGAAAATTGAAAAAAAACTGAAAAATTGCAAGAATAAACAACATACTTCCGGTTATGCGATTTTCTTTAATAGCTTGCTGTCGCATCTAGATAATACACAAAACTTATATATGAAGTTTCAACGTCATACCTCTTTTCGTTTTTGAGATATTCTGTTCGCACACAGACACACACACGAACAGAGACAGACAGACCAATGGACAAAAACATGTTTTTTGGGTTCAAGGGACTCTAAAACGTGAAGATTTGTTGAAAACTCAATTTGTATCGTTTTATATGTGTTGTAACTAAGGAAATGGTGTTCCATAACCATTTTGTCACTGCTAGCCGTGAAGAAATATTATTTATCTACTCCAGTGGGATAAGTAACGCATTACTTCACTCATTTGACACTATTTCAGTTAGGTAATGAAGCTCATTACACCACTCAGTTATGTAATGGTTTCATTACGCAACTGAGTTGTGTAATGACTTTATTACGTAACTGAAATAGTGTCAAATGAATGACATAATGGCATTTGCCAACTAAAATATTTTTGAAAATGACAGATCTGACATTTCTCTTAATGCACTTTTCTCAATTTTAGGCAGTCGTAGTTAAAATTTTGTACAATACATGTGTGATAATGCATCATTAAATACTTGTGTGCTTACATAACTCGTGCTACGCACCCGTTTGTAACTTACACACACGTATAATAATGATGCTGTTATCCCACTTGTATAGTAAATAACTATTATCTACTCCAGTGGGATAAGTAACTCATTACGTCACTCATTTGACACTGTTTCAGTTAGTAAATGAAGCTCATTACACCACTCAGTTATGCAATGGTTTCATTACCCAACTGCGTTGTGTAATGACTTCATTACGTAACTGAAATAGTGTCAAATAAATGACATAATGACATTTGCCTACTAAAATATTTTTGTAAATGACAGATCTGACATTTCTCTTAATGCACTTTTCTCAATTTTAGGCAGTCGTAGATAAAATTGTGTACAATACATGTGTGATAATGCATCATTAATATACTTGTGTGCTTACATAACTCGTGCTACGCACTCGTTTGTAGCTTACACACACGTATATTAATGATGCTGTTATCCCACTTGTATAGTAAATAACTATGTTTCACGTGTTAAAAAAAGTTAAACTTCGCGTATCTATGGCGATGCATAAATGTCACGTTTTTTTGACGGCTGTAGAAAAAAGTAGTTTTCATACGTGTTGTACACATTATTGTTTTGCATAGTGATCGCTGGTAGCTCGAAATTTGGTCGAAAAGCAGTCATATTACAAACGTGCAGTAACGTGAGAAAATTCTTATATCAAAATTAAATAATAGAATCTAATTACATCTGACCAAATATCTTTCGTTTGATTGGAATAAACCGAACGTATCAAGAAAAAACACAATACTAATAATAATAGTCTGTATTTATCAACTCAAGATACAGTAAATAGGAAATAATACTCGTAGTGGCCACGGTGCTTGCGTAAAGTGCAGACGCATTATAATTCAACACGTCTGCAGTTTACTTCTGTTTTGATTGGCCGTACGACTTCGGAAAAAACGATGTGATGGGTTATACCTTATGCGTCTGCAGATTACGTATATGCAATCTGAAAATATATCGCAAAATACTGTAAGGCGAAAATTGATGATAACAAAGGTACCAAAAAAAGAGATCTAAAGAAATGTGACAACTGAAGAGGAATAACGCTACTTAGTAAAGTATACAAACTATTCTGCAGGATATTACTAAACAGAGTTGCAAATACACTAGATACAGGATTAAGGAGAGAGAAAAACGGATTCAGAACAGGACGATCGTGTATAATTAGACATGATCAACTCTCTAAGAATAATTATGGAACAAATAAAGTAATACCAGTTAGCCTTATGCCTTTTCTTTGTAGACTTTGAAAAAGCCTTCGGCTCTGTAGATAGAAAGTGCATATGGAAAATACTAAGAAACAGAGGCATACCAAAGAAACTAATAAATTTAATTAAAGAAGGTTCTAATGGATACAAATGCCAAGCCAAACATGGAGCAAAACTATCAGAAGAATTCGAGACCAAGACATGGGTTAAGCAAGGATGTCTATTTTCGCCACTACCTTTCTAGATTGTATTAGATGTAGTGACGAGAAACACAACCAACAACAAAAAAAGAAGCATACAGTAGACGGTTACGGAAAGTTTAGAAGACCTGGACTTCGCTGATGATATATGCCTGCTAGCACATAGGGAAAGTCACATGCAAGAGGAAGTGAACCTGCTCGTGAGCGAAGCCAGGAAAGTAGGACGCAAAATCGAAGTCGTTCAATCTAAACATAAGTAGAAAGGGAGAAAGCTATAAAAGTGGGAGAGGAAAATATGAAGATAATAAAGGAATTCACATACCTGGGGAGCATGCTAGCAGCAGAAAATAGACTACAAAAGGAAGTGACAACTAGAATAGGAAAGGCCCGAAATGTGTTCCTGAGACTCACCAAAATATGGGGATCAAAAGGCATCACGACCATCGTATTCAAGTCAATGGTTAAATCTGGTCTTCTATACGGATCCGAAACATGGACCATAACAAAGGTTATTAGAAGAAACCTACAGGTATTTATTACATGCCTAAGATCCATACTGGGGATATACTAGCCCAGGACTATCACAAATGAGGAACTGTGAAGGCAAATTGAAGAAGACATAGAGACACAAATCAAAAGAATGGAACTGGGGTGGATGGGACATACTCTAAGAAAAGAAAAAGTAGAAATTCCGAGGAGGATACTACAATGGAATCCGCAGAAAGGAAGAAGAAGAGAACGCTCAAAAGAGACATGGCAGAAAAGTGTGCAATGGGAAACAAATATGTCTTGCAAGAATGGGATAAACCTGATGACAATGATACCAGGGCCATGCTTATATCTTTTTAAGTTATGAATCGATTTGGATACAATTATACAAGATATTGGGCATAATTTCTTATTGGTCTATAGATATACTCAAAATGGTCGACTTTAGGTTTCACTGGAAATGACAAAAACTTTGATTTTTTATATGGATCACCCTGTATATTTTATGTTTTTCGGCATCTACAAATCAAATTACATATAACAGTATCATCAATTTTTCATTTTTCCTAACAGACGACCGTGACTTGGAAAAAATCTGTTCTAATTTACTCTAGCAACTAATAATAATATCTATTTTACCAGTAAGGTCAATAACAAATCATTAATAAAAGAATCAAATTTTCTAAACACATTTTTTAAGAAAAAGTCACTTTTTACTTTCTTTTGCGATAAAGTACAAGATTCCCCACAAAAATTCGAAATTAAGTTTTCAACAGATCTTCACGTTTTAGAGTCAACTGAACCCAAAAACATGTTTTGTTCATTGGTCTGTCTGTCTGTCTGTCTCTCTGTCTGTGTGTGTGTGTGTGTGTATGTGTCTGCCCGTGAACAGAATATCTCAAAAACGAAAAGAGGTATGGCGTTGAAACTTCATATTTAAGTTGTGTGTACTATCTAGATGCGACAGCAAGCTTTTGAAGAAAATTGCATAACCAGAAGTATGATGTTTACCCTTGTGATTTTCTGTTCTTTTTTTCGATTTTTCAAACACGATTTTTTTCAAATATTTTTATTTCATTTTTAATGTGTATTGATGTGAGAAAGGTGATTTTTCAGTTGAATAATTCTAAAATGGGTTTTTTTGTTCTTTGTTTATTATCTCCTTTTTTAAATAGAACACTCGGTATATTACTACATTTTCGAATTTACCTTAAAATTTTAGAGAACATTTTTCTCTGCAACTAACGCTCTATTTTGTACGGTTTCTGTAGAATTTGTAGTTTTTGAGATTTTTTAACCACTCCTTAAAAATTAAAAATCCAATATTTTGCTAAATATAAGATTACTGTAAAAGGAAGTTGTGTCCGCGTATCATACCAAATTTTTTTAAACGGCACCTACTAAGGACTATCTTGCCACTAGATAGACAATTTAATTATCAATTTAACGGTGTGCATCATGTACTACTTTATCTTTATCTAAAATTGAAAAATAATTGATAAATTAATGAAACGGAAAGTTGGACAATAAGTAACGGAGATAGAGGCATGGCCCTGGTATAATTGTCACCCGGTATAGCCCAAAAAAAATGAGTCAGTGAAGTGACATAAGTGAACAGACAATCCAAATAAAACATGGTGAGTGGCGCTATACCTATAACCTAGTTTAAATACGAACGTGAACAAACAAAAATTTTAGAATTAATATTTTGTACATTTTTATAATATAAGTTAAAATTTAGTTAACATCCACAATTATGAATTTAAATAGGCAATTGCTGTTAACTACCGGGAGAAACAATATAATAAAAATTATTTCACGACAGTCTAATTGGTCTCTCCAGATGAATTCGGTTTTAAGCCATTTACAATTGAAATAAATTAAAAATAATTATACCATCGTGATCAGAAGTTTGTAGTGCATATGTGAGAATGTGGGTGTAAAAATCCATCACCTAAAAATTATTTTCATCTGCGACCATTTTCCGAACCACTTCGCCAACGACGAGAAGTTTACGATCATCAGATTTTGAGCACAATTGAGGTCAGGCGTTTGAAATTTTAGTAGCACCACGTCCGCACGCCGTTTAGGAGTACACCGTCGCAGTTCCAGCATCCTAGGGTTCCGCTTCCAGTAGCTAGCATCAGGCGAAGCTGTTTCAAGCCAGTTCCCGTAGACTGAAAAAAAAGTCAGGTTAGTGTTGCAAAGCAAATATTAGTGCTAGAGTTTCAAAACTTACCATGAGGAACGAGTCCTATAAGAGGAAGCCGATCCCAGTCTTACAATACTTCAAAAAAGAGCATGAGGTCCAGAAATTGTAAAAATATAAGTTGAGGTTATGTTTTTTCCACATGAAAGGACGCGTTCAAAACAATTGAATTCGCAGGAAGCCGCGAACAATCTAAAAACAAAACACGACTAGTGACGCTTAATAAAGCGCGAGATTCGAATTACGTGATAGTTTGTTCATAGATTTGCCTTTGAATTAACTTGTAAATACACCAGAAACGAACCGCACGAAAATTCAATTTGTTGATAGATAAATTGACAGCGTTGTGTCTGCGCGTTGCTGCTTTTTAATTTCACAGTGGCGTAACACGGAAGTTTAAATATGAACATGTCGGTGAACCTAACTAGCAGATTTGAGTCTTCATGCCTACTGAAAGCTAGGCATAAATAACTTTATTTGCAGATGTGCGAATTACTATAGGGGGCAAAACACTACAATCAATGAACCCATTTATACAATTATTTATTTACTTTTAATCAGTCTTGCACAGGATATCAGTATTAAGCTTATTAAAAATTACAATAATCCTGTACATAATATACAGTGTGTTTCACTTTACATGGAAGCACCCCTGTATTTTCTTTGTTTTTGTATGGATCGATTTGAATTTTTTATCAGTTGTACAACTCACCAAGAGACACCGATTGATGTCCTTAAGCACAAAAGACTTTGTTAGCCTTGCCTACTACGATCAAAAACATGGGTCGCATTGTCAATATTTTGCATCACGTTAGAGTTACAGAAAAAGGTTATTAAGAAAAGTTGTTTAGAATCAAAAAAGTACCCCAGATACCGATTTTCGTTTGATAATTCCAATTTTTAATTTTTATCCATAAATTTGTCCAAGTCCCAAATTTCAACTTTTAATTTGGTATCAAATGGTGTCATGGATAAACAACATTTTTATTTTTATTGCAAACGTCATTAGCTTTTAATAACGGCTGAATTACTTTTAACTGTTGCTGAGAAAGTAGAAATAATTAGAATTACTGGTGAAAATGCAAGATCCAATAGAGAAGTAGCTAGAATAATATTGGATCATGCATTTTCAATAGTAATTCTAATTTATTTCTACTTTCTCAGCAGCAGTTAAACGTAATTCAGCCGTTATTAAAAGCTAATGACGTTTGCAACAGTAATAAAAATTTTGTTTCTCCATGACACCATTTGATACCAAATTAAAAATTGAAATTTGGGACTTGACAAATTTTTAGATAAAAATTAAAAATTCGAATTATTAAACGAAAATCGGTATCTGGGATATTCTTTTGATTCTAAACAACTTTTCTTAATAACTTTTTGCTGTAACTCTAACGCGATGCAAAATATTGACAATGTGACCCATGTTCTTGATCGTAGTGGGCCAGGCTAATAACGTTTTTTGCGCTCAAGAACATGAATAGATGCCTTTGGTGAGTTGTACAACTGATAAAAAATTCAAATCGATCCATACGAAAACAAAAAAAAAATACAGGAGTGCTTCCATGTAAAGTGAAACACACTGTATATAAAGGTTAAATTTTTGGGTTTTCATTAGCGTCATGTTTACGTTGTACACTAACTGTTGGACTAGACACCATAAAAATTTAACGATATAATAACGTAGTGTCGAAAAGTAAATACCACGTTCTTATATCAACATCATATCGACGTTAAGAGTAAACTAATAATCTGGGAAACACCTTTTATTAACGTTATTTTAACGTACGAGAAAGGGTAAAATTTACGAATGTTTGTAAACGTTATATCAACGGTTTACATTAACTGCTGGTCTACAGTACACTTAATATCAACGACATTTCAGCGTAATATAAACACGTTCAATAAACGTCGGCGTCGTAGCCCAACACGTTTAATAAACGACATAATTTCGTACACAGTAAAAACATTACTAAAAATCAACGTTTAATTTAGGTTGGGAAAATGACGTTATTTGTTTGACTAAAATTCAACGTTTAATTTTCGTGTTTTCAACTATCACCATGTCTTTTCGAGGTAATATAAACGTACGTGTACCTGCTGGGTTGGGTTATTTTGCTTTATTCTGGTCCTTACGAAATATTGATCTGAGCCCATACCAGCGCCCCTGCACGTTTCTCACTCGATCTGCGAATTTTTCCTGTATCAGAACGTGGTCTACCTTGGTTTATCGTTTCACCAACAGGGGATTTCTACGTCGCTTAATATATTTCCGTCTGTTGGAATTTATGGTTTTTCAAAATTACATCAAGGAAACCTTTCACCCTTACATGAGCCCTTTACGAATATTATCTAAATATCTCAATCGAAATTGTAATCATAAGCTGCTATGGAAAAATCTTAAGATCTTAATATTTACAACGTAAACCAAGAACCAAACTTACCTGTTAAATTACAAGATGTAAATAAAATAAATAATTTGTTACCGTCACTCTGACTGTAAAGAGAGAATAGCAAAGGCAGCCCACTTCTCAGCCGAAAAAGGTGGTGGGTTGTACAAAAGACTCTAATCTTCAGCTGTAAAATAAAATATGGGCGCCAAGTAGCCAATAACCCAGCACTTTGCTAATTAAACAAAAGGGCACATAATGAAATGCGCTACCAAACACTTCCTCTCAAAGAGATAACGGCAAGGCAAGGGTACAGATAAAATTCGCTAGCATAGGTAACGATTCAGTATAATGAATAATAATCCGGGTGTTCAATATTACATACACAAAATAACACACGTCAAACCAGTTCAAAATCACAATACAGAGAATATATTACAGCAACTAAGCGTTGCATTAAAAACTCACCAAAATATTGGTATACAATTTAAATAATTAAAGCGTGGGTGAAATATTGATATAATTTAATTAATTGATGCACGTTTAAAATCAATAGAGAAATTACAAACTGACTGTAAAGTTGGGAAATTGCACTACCAGAAGGTTGTCGGTAGCACGTATGACTACGACAAAATTATTACATGTTAAATTTTAGGTGTCGAGTTAAATTCGACTATATACCCACTAATGCAAGAGCATTCAAACGTTGGCCATAATTAACAATATCGCTCTCACAGACTCAAGATCTTGTCTCTGATTATAAGGAGCTTTATAACCCGGAATGTAACTTGTAGATAATTTAATATCATGAGATTCTAATGTTACACATGATAGTATTACGCAAATTCTTGCAAATGCAAGGATAACCAAAAGTTGGATTTAACCGAGCTCTATTTCACTAGATTAACGTGAAAGCCGAGATCAAATTGGGTTTGTCTTAATGCAGATTGCCTTACAACCCTAACGTTACAATCACTTAGTTGGTGCATGAAGCACATCCACCCCGAATGTCACCTAACCTAAAACGATCGGAAATGAACTAAAGCATTGCTCTCGTTACAAAAAAACAGTGGTAAAGTAAATTATATGAATTGCTTTAAATAGATGAGTAGTTACGCTTAACGTGCTTAATAAAAACTAACGTTTGTCGGATAAAACATAGGCATCGCCACAAAAACATTTTAAAAACGATTCCCAACCTGCGGGTCAGTCCGACGTGTGCAATTAGCCCAGGAGAAATATTAGAATGGGTAAAACAGACTTTCAGCAGCTGTCGAGGCGGTGGCGAGCATCCATGAATCAGCCAGGTGATTACGTCAAGCTTAACCAGAGTTTCTGCGTTAAAGCTATTGGCCGGCGGATAGGTATTTCGACGAAGGGGGCTTCACAACAGATCTAACTTTAATCCCTTTTGTAGATAGAAGAATTATCCGTACAGCAACAAAAATTATCCGCACAAGTACAAAAAGTAGTTTTAGATGTTATGATTCGTTTGCCAGAATGGTACCATGTGCTCTTCTGAGATAAATCCAAACCAAGTTTGAGCTTGGGAAATTATCAAAAATACCTCTCGTAAATACTTCATCGAGATCTCCGGAAAAGGAAACAATAGGCAACATTAATTTCTCACGTAGGATGCTTGCGACAAAACCCAAATATAACATGTTTGAAAACGTAGTTTCACAGAACAACCTTTCTCTAGCAGCACCGCATGGCAAATGGCCGAAAAGGCAGATAAGAAATCAAAATTGAACAATATTGGAGTAACGCTCATCAAGTCAGAGTAAGAACTCAATTAACCACTGGTCGTTATTTTAAAAGAGGAGGAACACGAAAAATGTATGTAATCCAGAAATATAACAGAGCACAGCACCTGACTCCGAAATTGGCCGAGGAAGAGATTATACAACATTTATCCAGGCATCTAAAAGATGAAATAACCAGAGCTGTTGCAGTTCAAAATATAAAATCAATGAAGGATTTCTTAGAGATTGTAAGAAATTACGACATGGCCATAGGAAATATTAATAACAGGAATTACAACAGACAAGAAGTTCCTAATTTTTCAAATTATAGTAAAAGAAAATTTGAGGATATCACACAAAATAAATTTTACTTTGGCAGAAATAATGTTAATAATAATTTTAGACCAGAAGAAAGAAATTTCAATAAGAATTATGACAATACTCTGAATAGATGGAGGAATAATCGGTACAATTATGACAATCAAGGAAGATATCAATATCGAACCGAATATAATAATCAGGATAGAAAGAAATAGCATACCCTAATAGACGAAAAAAATAAGGAAAGACAGAAGCAGGAAGATGGAAATAATAAATACCCAAGACGTCAGTACATAAATACTATATATGACAGAGGAAGATGTATGCAAGAAAATCAAACAGAAGAAACTGAGGGTTTGAAAGATTCCTCAGGGGATAATAAAAAAAAACTTCAATTTTAAATAGTTATAATAATAATAACCTTACGTATTTTAACTACAATTATAAAAATAATGGAGAATTTTTATTGGAAGAGGAAGAAGAAGCAAAACAGATTTCAACGTTACCATTTTTAAAAGTTAGTTTAAACAATATTGAATATTTAGCTTTGATAGATAGTGGAGCTATGGCATCCTTAATAAATGAGAAGGTAATTTTAGATAATTTAGATGTCCTATACAAAAATATCATTAAAGTGAATAAAATAGATTTGCTATCGGCTACTAAAAGAAAAATCTCAACAACGAACAGAATGTTAAATATTAAAAAAGTTATTGGTCATTGGGAAGGTGTTGTTAGGTTGTTTATTGTTAGAGGATTAACAGTGGACATGGTGTTAGGAATTGATATCATTCAGCAACTAGAAATAAATATTGATGGTGCACAAAGGTGTATTCATTTGAAGGGGTTAATTAAATCTTGGATATGTACTAGTAGAGTCAGCCAAGAAAATAAGTGTAGCCAATTAGAGAAAATTGGAGACGCAACAAAGAATAATGAAGGAATAATTGTTAATTATAATATAATAAATGATATTGAAGATAAATATGATTATAAGGGGTTATTGCTGAGTGAATTGAAAATAGGTGACAAGAATAAACAATTTGTTGACCAAATATTAGAAATAATTTATAAGAATAAAGAGATTATCAATGAGAAAGTAGGACAAGCTCAGAAATACATTCATAAGATACAGGTTGATGAAGAGAAAAGTTTTAATAGTAAATCTTGCCCAATACCATATAAATTACGAGGACAGGTGAGGACGGAAATACAAAAGATGGTAACAGATGGTGTGATTGAAGCTTCAAAAAGTAATTTTATCAATCCGTTGGTAGTAGTTATGAAACGTGATGGTTCTCTTAGATTATGTTTGGATGCATGCAGAATAAATCAAATAACTAAACCACAATACGAATCGCCACAAACTATAGATGGGTTATTAAGTAGAATTTGGGATAAAAAGATACTTACAAAGTTAGATCTGAAAAATTCGTTTTGGCTAATACCATTACATGAAGAATCAAGAAAATATACTGGGTTTTGTATTGATGGGGAAATATTTCAATTCAGAGTGGTACCATTTGGGTTATCAACGTCTTGTGCAGCACTGGTAAGAGCAATGCAGAAGATATTAAATCAGTTTAACGACTTTTGTGTGCATTACGTAGACGACATCTTATTGTTTTCTGAAAACGAACAACAACATTTAAAGCATTTAGAAATTGTAATTGAAACATGAACATGAAAATAGGTTAAAACTAAACATCAAAATGTGAAATCATGCAAGAAAAAGTAACATATTTGGGTTATGAAATAAAAGAATGGAGTAACCATAAATGAGAAACGTCTTGAGGAAATTAAAAATTTACCTCGTCCAACTAACTTAAAGAAATTAAGAGGGTTGTTAGGTGTTTTTAATTATTATAAAAGTTTCATAAAGGATTATTCAGAGTTGACGTTATGTTTAGTACAATTACTAAGGAAGGATATAAAATGGCAATGGAATGAAGAGAGAGAAAAAGCATTGAATACCATCAAACAGAGGTTTCATGAAGGATTATTATTAAAATATCCAAATTTTGAAGAAAAGTTTATACTTAGAACGGATGCGTCAGATCAAGCAATTGCAGCAGAGTTGATACAAATACAGGATGGGATAGAAGTACCAATATGTTTCATTTCAAGAACATTAAAAAGGTATGAAATTAGATATACTGCAGCTGAAAAGGAAATGTTGGCAATCATATTTGCAATTAACAAATTAAAATTTTATTTAACAGGGAATAAATTCGATATCGAAACAGATAATTCAGCAATTTCATTTTTTAAAAATAAAACTTTTCACAATGATAGGTTATATAGATGGGCATTGTACTTACAACAATATGAATTTGATATTAAACATAGACCAGGAAAGTTAAATATAGTTGCAGATTTCTTAAGTAGAAATGATGTACCTAATTATGAGAAACCAAAACAAATTTTAATTGGGATTGAAAAAATTTATCATCAAGGAAGCTTATCTAAACAAGAAGTTTTAAATAAACAGATGTCAGAAGAGATTCAAGAATTAAGAAATTTAGTATTTCAAAGTCAAGATCAGGATTATAAAGGATATAAATTAAAGAAAACTTGTAAGTAAAAGTGTTGGGAAATAAAGAATTGATTGTGTTAAGTAAGGAAGACATGTTAGAAGTTGTTGAAGAAATACATACAATATTTGGACATTGTGGAGCAAGAAAAACTTGGTTAGTGTTTAGGGAATGTTTTTATACGAAATATGACATCAAAATCATTAAACAACTAATACAACTTGCCAAATTTGTCAGTTTGCGAAAGAAAAGAATTTTAAAAATCAGAATATTGTTAAAAGTATTAGAGTGAGCGAGCCGATGGAATTGGTAGCTATTGATTACTTAGGAAATTTAGTTACAGGATAGTATGGGTATAAGCATATTCTGATTATGGTAGATGCATTTTCAAAATTTATAAAATTATATCCAGCGAGAAATTGTAATACTAAACATGTTATAAAATCAATACAGAATTTTGAAGAACAAGTAGGTAAACCAAAAAGAATTTTGGCCGACAATGCAACGTATTTTAGGAATAATAGGTTAATAAATAATTTGGAAAGAAAGGGAATAAAGATTTGTTTTGTGGTATAAGACATCCTCAAAGTAATATGGTACATCAAAGAGGTAATAAAGTACTTAAGAATTTTAACAAACAAAAATCATAATAAATGGGTACAGTATTTATCAGATGTTGAAGGCTTTATAAATAATGTTCCGAATACAGCAACGGAAATTTGTCCAATTACTGTGTGTAAACAAGTAATTCCATCAAGACCTTGGAGGAAGGAACAAAGTAATATTGAAATAATGGAATTGTTAGAACCAACTCGAAGCAAATTAAAAAAGATTCATGACAGATATGAAAAGGAACAGAATGAGAAAATTTTTAAAACGGGTACAATTTAAAATAGGAGATTTAGTAATTGTAAAGAAACTGAGGGTTGCTAATCGAAAGGAAAAGATATGTGCAAAACTTTTAAATGTGTATGAAGGACCTTATAAAATACAGAAAATATTCAACAATAATAATACATACGAGTTAGTAAATGAAAAAGATGGTCACATAAGAGGCAGATTTCACATTACAATGATATATCCATACAAAATGTAAAAATGTAAGTATGCAAGAGATGTTGTTTGTTCAATGAATTTAAAAATGTTTCTATGGAAACAGAGCAGATTAGTAATTGTTATGAAGTTATAATTTTGTGAATAAGAATGTTAGAAATATTATTCACTGTTCTTGTTGGAAGCAGATTAAGAAAAAGATTTTTGTTTACAAAAGAGAAAAAAAATATTTTTTTAATCTGAAGAGTTATGCTATGGTATATAGAGGCCATGTATTACATTAAATATAGTTATTTATTTACATGAATCAAAAATGAAAAGTGCAATACAGTAATTATACTGAAACGATAAGATGTGGAAAATTATGATAATGATTGCTTATTTAATTGAATAATAATTGAAACTCAAAGATTCAAAGTACATTTTAAAAGAAAGTTATTTCAAAATGAGTACGACTTGATGATGGTAACAAAAATTAACAATAAATACAAAGTTGAATGTTGCATATGACAGAATAAAATTCTATTTGTAATAATTTATAAAGTGAGCACCATTCAAATTGATTTATAACATGTAGGGGGCAGGAATAATGGTAGTCTAGGATAGCAATAAAAAATTGGAATAATTATTAGAATAACAACTTAAAAACAACTACGAAAAATTTGATATAAAATGGATATACAAATTTTGTAATTGTGTAAATACATAATAAAACCCATTAAAATAACGAAGAATTTTAATAAAACGTAAAGGAGTATGTTGATTGCATATTACAAATGAACTAAATAGTTCAAGGCAAGATTTTTGGAATATCAAATACAATTAAAACTGGGATTGAAGAAAGCAGAACCAATTGGGTGTGTAGCAGAGATCCAGTACATTGCAGGGAAGGTGCCATTGTGTGAACTGAGAGGGACGCTGGTCTGGGACCATAAGGAAGTTTTGGTCTGTTGCGGATTGTGTGAACTTCACACGGGATCACTGGTGGAGGCTACAATTTGTCAATTAGATATGGATACATTGTTAGATGGTGGAGATACAATAAATACTTAGGCGTGCTGGAGATGCTGTCAATGGTAGGAGGTTGGAGCCGTCTATAGGGCTGCAAAAGGTATCACATTTTTGTTGGAGTTTGGAAGTGTCAGTGCAAAGTAAGTGGTTAAGTTGAAGGTATCTAAATAAATAAAAGGTGATTAATTAATATTAAGAAAGAGACATTATAAAAATAAAGTACTTACCCAGATTACAGGGATGATACTGTCAGTTTGACATTTAATTTAAAATTTAATGACAGAAGTATTTTAAATAATATATGCAAATTTGAATCTAAATATCATACAGTCAAAACTATGGTAAATGATTTTATTTATGTCATATTGATTGAGGGGTGTCATTAAACACTGCTTGAAAAATATAGTTGACAGCAAGTGGCATTCAGAAATTGCAGCAACAAATAACTAACTAGATTTTGGCGAACCACACCCTGATCAAAAAGAGTACTCATGTAAATTTCAAAAAAAATCAATTTAAAGTTATAATAGAGTTAAAAGTTTCAATACTTGAAAAATAAGCATACACACGTATCCACTACAATATATATACATATATAACAGCGCTTCCGGCCTTAAAGGCTTATGGCTTCAACATTTTTTTTTTAAATTCTCTTTTGTCAGTAGCCCGCTCCTTCCAGTTACGCACTTACAGCTGTTTGAGGTCTTTGGTTACTGCATCCATTTTAGTTTGGGACGACCTCTTCTTCTTCGTGTGCCTTCATCTCCCTCTAGTGCTAGTCTTGCCGTTCTCCTGTTACTCAGCGGGTAACATGCCCCAACCACCTTACTCGATTCATCTTCACCACTTTTCCGCTCCCAGATCTCCAGTCTTTTTTCAGTTTCTTGGGTCATTGTCTACATCTCGCTTCCACATAGAACTGCAGGTTGTATGACCGTCTTGTACAACCTAACCTTTGCAGCTCTAGACACACTCTTTGAGTTTATAATTCTTCTTTTATCTATTCCTTCCTTTTCTTCATTCTGATTTGTCAGTGTAACGCCCAAATAATTGAAACTGCTGACGACTTCAAATTTATACCCATTGTCTCCATTGTTCTTCAGGGTTAATTCTCTTTCGACTGGTTACCCCTCATTTTCCATAAATTTAGTGTTTTCTTTATTTATTTTCAGGACAAACTCTTCCGCTTTCTGTTGTATCCTGCAAAAGACCCTTTCCAGTTGTTCTTTTAATCTTGTCAGTAATGCGATATCATTTGCATATGCTACGCACTGGTGCGAATGTTGGTATATCATTCCATGGGTATGAATATTGCTTTCTCTTACTACCTTTTAGGCCAGGCGCTTGAGGCCAAAAAATTACGTGTTCGGGAAATAATTAGAGGAAAGCTGCAAATGGATTTAATCGCTTTATTTAGTGTTTAGAATAAACATATTACTTTTTTTCTCTCGAAAGACCTGAGCGTTGGCCGCTATATTGGGAAAAAGGAGCAAGCTTGTAGTTTTTCGCCAATATCTTCGTTTATGTTAGCCTGAAAGTAAAAATACTTCTTACCAATATTAAAAATAATTAAATGAGGTCAGTAATGTTCACATTACATATATGGTTGTAAATAACAGTACGTTGTGTATCTTGGACGAAAAGCGTAACATTCCCAGACGACTGTGGATATTGCTGTGCCAGGCGAATATCGAGCCCAACAACACAGGAGTTTGGGAATGTTGCTTTTTCTTCAAGATACACATACTATTTTCCGGTGATCGATACGAGTAATTAAAAAAATTAGGAAATAGTACTCGAATATTCCCTGCCTAGGACGGGAATAATAATAAATACTAATGTCATATTTTTGTTTTTAGTTTTGGAAAGTAGATTGGCAAGTTTGAAAATGTGGACTTGGATGTCGTAAATGAAATATTGTACGATACATGACCGGAAAGTCTCCCCAAGCTTCCAGAGCTCGCCTGCAGCTCGCCCTGGAATCTACTTGGTTGGCCCTGCAAAACACTACATTTCGGTCTTGTAACGTAAATTACTATTTTGCTTTCTTGCAGCCTCTTTTGCTGTCTGCGCATGGTTTTTTTCTATAAGGAGGCAGTTCTGGGACACCCTGTATATTACTTCTTGTCTCACCTGCGTATTTGCATATCCCAACACTATTTGTATATCGTACGTAGGTATTTCCTCTACTATTTTTCCTAGTTCCGCAAAAAAACTGGCTTTAAGTTTCCTCGTCTTCAACTTCAGTTGGTGAGTGGAAACTGATTAACGTGATTTTTCTGTATTGTCCTCGTAAATGTAAGCTACAGATTCTAGCTGAGGTCGGATTGGATTTTCTTACTTTAGGTCATTTATTGTATTGCCTTTTCGTTTAGTTTCTTGAAGTGCTGCTATGTCCAATTTGTAATCCTTGCTTACTTCCATTAATATTCTTTATTTCCTCTTGACTTGTTAAACGGTCATTGCTGTCGTCTGAACTGACTCGGTAAATGGGTCTTTACAGGCCAGGTGCTTGTAAATTTTACTGTCGTCTGAACTGACCGGTAAAGGAGTCTTTACAGGCTAGATGTCTGCAAAATGCTGCCATCGCGACTTTACAGGCACCTTGTTTTCTAATAATCAGATCCTTCATTAATCACTAATATTAATTTTTAAAATGTTCCCCGAGAGGAAATAAATTGTTGTACGCGGCTCGCTTGCAATTAGCCTTTATTGGGGCTCACCGGATTACAGGGCTCGCTCCTACGTCGCTCACCCTGCAAGTATCCGGCTCACCCATAAAGGCTAATTTACTAAGCTTGCCACGTAAATAACTATTATTTGTTCCTCACTTGTAAACATCAATTTATCCAGCCACTGTATTAATCAAGAAAGTTTATTTTAACAAGTTACTAACTTATAAAATCTTTACAAGTTAACTGTCAGTTTTACAAGCGTGCTCATAGATAAATGATAGCGTGCAAAGCCAGAGTTGTCTTCCTTAGTATGTGTCATATTGATGAATTTAGTTGCTTGTCAGTTTGACATTTTGAATAAATGGTAAATTTCTAGTTATTTACAAGTGAGGAACAAATAAAATATTCAACAATACACGCAAGGTAACCAATTTTACCGGCCCAAGAAGGTGAGTGGCTCGCCTGCGGCTCGCCAGTCATATCCTTCTATTCGCCAGTAAAAACGCTCTTAGCAAGCTAGTAATTTATTTATTTATTTATTTAATTGATTTAGGCTGCGACCAACAGTACATTATGTACTAAGATTAGGTCACAGCGTACAACATGAAATTAACAAAATAATATGTGATGCCACAAATCATAACAAATCATAGTTCGAAAAAAAACAAATAAAAATAAGACACTAAATTAGATTTAACAAAATTATTAGTAGTAGGTATAACATTGTAGTACTGATCATAACAAAAAATATTAAGAATTTATTCTATAAGTAAGTAGAACATATTCTTAACAGGGGTACTTTTAGTAAACTTATAGCAGGGCATAAGTTTATAGTAGCCGAGAAAGATAGGTTAAAACAAAGTAAAAAGATGTAAATTAATAGATATATACTATGTACAAAGAACAATAGACTGGCACAGTGCACGAGAGCAATCTAGTTTAAATTTGGTACTATTTCCATTAAATATATCAATACAGTCAATTAATTTGTTAGCCAAATCACAGGTCACGTATAGTGGCGAGTGACACAAGATATTGGTTCTGGGTTTATTTAAGTAGAAATAAGCCCGATAACGTGAAGTTAATCTTGGTAACAAGAAATTTAGCTGCATCAAAATAGTTGAACAACAATTAATTCTATAATGAATAATTCGATGCAAAAATACTAATGAAGAAATACATCGGCGTCTTTCAAGAGTTTGAAATTTAAATATGTCCAACAGTTCTAAATACGAGGGCGTTAGCGATGGGTAAACACCCGTTACTTTGTATTGCAGAAATCTGATGAAACGTTTCTGAACTCGCTCAATTTGTATCTTATATACAGGGTGTTATTTAAGTACGTGGCCAAACTTCAAGAGGTAATTCTTTGAGTGATTCTAAGACGAAAAGTTTATATAAACATAGGTCCGGTAATGCTTCGTTTTCAAGATACAGGGTGTCAAACTTTTTAAAAAAATCATTTTTTCGTAAAAATTTTAATAATCCTTCAGCCGATTTTGTTGAAATTTGTCAGTGTTATTTATGGTAGAAAGGGGCTAATTTAGCCCTAACTAGATTAAAATTATTAAATTCATTGGCGTCCCGGGGGCACCTTAACCAATATTTTTTACAAAAAAATGTGCGCCACTGACTTTTTTAGAACTTTTATATTCTTTTTCGCATTAAACAGCAAAAAATACAACTTTGTTGTCTCTTTATTTTTTTTTTCGTATCTTGCTTCGTTTTTGAGAAAAAAAAATAGAAATCACTTTATTGCATGTCCCTGGGACAACATAATACAAAATTAAAACTACCAAACTATCAAAAACTGGGGTGTACTTGTTATTTTTTTTCCATATCAATAGTCTATTTTAGTCTTAGAAATTGTTATAAAAATTAATGCTAGCTAAAAAATATTTTTTGTGTTTTATTAATTATTAAAAAATGTTTTTGAAAAATCCACCATAAAGCTTTGAAAAATAAATGGCACGATTCGTTCTCAAAAATCAAATTGTTGTTGGTTGCCAATGTGATGCTGGTTTTTTAGGCCTTAGGGCGCAAAAGGCATTATTTACGCCCGCAAATTATTTTTAGGCCTTAGGGCGCAAACGGCACTATTTACGCCCACGAATTAATGCATAAATGACCATATTTTAGTACGATTTTACAAAAAAATGTTTTTGCTGTCCATGGACATGCAATAAAGTCGTTTTTATTTTTTTTTTCTCGAAAACGGAGCAAGATACGAAAAGAGCCAAAAAAATTGTATTTTTAGCTGCTTAATGCGAAAAAGTTCTAAAGAAGTCAGTGGCGCCCATTTTTTTGTCAAAAATATTGGTTAAGGTGCCCACCGGGACGCCACTGAACTTAATAATTTTAATCACCCAGATCAACTATCTCATCTTTGACGTTTAATAAAATTTGGTTCATACTATATGGAAATCGGATAAAGTTCTTCTTTCTAGTGAACGTAAGAGTGTAGCATTTATTAACATTGAAGTACAAATTATTTTTTTCACTCCATTCATAAATTTTATTCATGTCACTTTGCAAAGCGGTACAGTCGTCTAGCGAGTGCACAACTTTCCAAAGCTTTAAATCATTAGCAAACAAAGCGTGTTCAGAGTGATCGATGACAGCTGGCAAGTTATTGATAAATAAAAGAAATAACAAAGGTCCCAAATTGGCACCTTGAGGAACTCCCGATGGTGCTTCATACTTTTTCGATACACAGTTTTTGTAAACTACACACTGCCATCTATTTCTAAGGTAAGAATCTAGAAGTAAAATTAATTTATTTGAAAATCCAAAATCCTGCAATTTCTTTATTAAGATGGTGTGATCGACCTTATCAAAGGCTTTGGCAAAATCCGTGTATATTACATCAACTTGCAAATTACTGTCCAAGGATTTAGATATTTCATGTGTAAATGGGTACAAATTGGTAACTGTTGAGCGATTTGGCATGAAACCGTGTTGGGTGTTAGATATTTGTGATTCAACATAGAAAAATATTTTTTTATATAAAATTGTTTCAAATACTTTTGATATTGACTGAAGTATTGATATCGGTCTATAGTTAACAACATTTGTTTTATCTCCACTTTTATATACTGGACACACTTTAGCAATTTTCCATTGATCGGGATAAGTACAAGTTTGAAGAGCAATATTGAATAAAGTAGTCATGGGAGCAGCTAAAAACCCTGAACACGCTTTGTAGATGTAAATAGGAATCTGATCGAATCCAACAGATTTTTTAGGTTTCATGGAGCGTAATGTTGAGATCGTCTCTTCTATAGTTATACAGTCTATGATAAAACCCCCATGAAACGACATTTCATCAAAATTTGCAATTCCCTCCTTTTGAGAATATATGGAGTGAAAGTTATTTGCAAAAGCGTTGGTTATTTCTACGTTATTGTTTAAATATGTACCATTAATATGCATGTTGTCCACAATTGTATTTGTTTGTTGCTTATTTTTAATAAAAGTCCAAAAATTATGAGGGTCGGTCAGAATAGACTCCTCAGTTGATCTACAAAATTCATTATAAGCAAAATTGATATTGCATTTAACCCTTTTCCTCAGATCCGCGTATCTCCTATGAAGCATATTAT
The DNA here is from genome assembly GCA_940337035.1 of Agriotes lineatus. Classification (NCBI taxonomy): domain Eukaryota; kingdom Metazoa; phylum Arthropoda; class Insecta; order Coleoptera; family Elateridae; genus Agriotes; species Agriotes lineatus. The sequence goes on from CALNHX010006170.1 coordinate 85,093, forward strand.
CATATGGTCTTTTTTTACATTTATCATGTAACCGATTTTTCTTTTTTACTTCTCCAATGATATCAGGTGTGAACCAAGGAGGATATTTACGTTTTAATGGTTTAGTTTTTGGTATAGAAGTACGGAGAGCTGAGTCAAAGAGCTCATAAAATTTATCAACAGCCAAATTTACATCAGTATAATTGTTTAACACATCCCAATTAGTGTCACGCAGTTTAAAGTAGAGCTCCAAAAAGTCACCTTTTTTATAGTTATATTGCTCTCCTCCAAAAAACAGTTCCGATTTTACTCTAGTGCACTGAACAATACACTCAAGTGAAGAGTGAAGTACATCTTCAGTAACAAGTGGGTTCCTACATCTAGATACTGTAACATTTATATTTGATAGTACCAGATCCAAAATTCTACCAATCGAATTAAAAATTGTGTTATACTGTGTCAAGTTTAAAAGATTTATAAAATTCAAAAATTCATTTTCAATCGCACCAAAAGACTGTTTTAAATTAAAATCAGAGTAGATCTGAGGTAAATTGAAATCTCCAAATAACAAAAGCTTATGTTTGAAAATATCTAAATGTGTTTCAATGAAGTTATATAACAATCTATACTCTGTAAATGGAGTCAATGGAGGAAAATAGACGGCACATATGTAAAAAGTTTCAGGACCCACTTTAACTTTAACCCATAAATCCTCAAGATTAGTCTCAAACTCTGACAACCTCGCACTCACATATTTGTTTTTAATAGCCACCAAGACTCCACCTCCATCACGTTTACCAGTTCGTTGTAAGTTTCTGTCTCTACGAAATACAGTATATCTGGAGTCAAGTATTTCACTGTCGTAGATACCCGAATTAAGCCAAGTTTCAGTGAGAATAACTATGTCAAAGTTTTCCGCTAGAGCACTATTTAAAAATACATGCGTTTTGGTTTTGATGCCGCGTACATTCTAGTAATAAATGCTTAAACCAGACAGGCTAGTGGACATCCTTAAAATCGTCGATAGATTTAATCACATATACTGTGCTCTCATCTGTAGCTCTCATTAAAACTTTGCCATTACGACACCATAAATACTTTATGTTATTTTGACGTTTGTATTCACGTGCTTTAGAAAACATGTATCTGTTTTACTGCGTTAGGGACTCATTCACATAAACATAGTTGTTTTGTCCTGGTAGCTCGTTAAATAGTAAATCACTAACCTTAAGATTCCGCTTAATCTTTTTGCAACGAAGAAATTCATTATTGTCTGTTCTACGGACGAATTTGATAATGATTCCTCGCGGCTGATCAGAGCGTCCATCGGCACTACCTAATCGGTGTACTGTATCAATCATACTACCTTCTAAGTTGAATCCGACTGCATTGCCCACCGACTTCACCACTATAAATGTATTTTCACCCTTCACTTCAGGAACACCATATATTTCAAGGCAGTTAACTCTAGACTTCTAGAGTACTGCTCCAAATCATTGATACGACTCTTTAGTAAGATGTTTTCTTTTTTGAAACACTCTGTTATAAGAGACTGTTGAGCTCTTAATAGATCGTTGGTTTCATCAATCTTTGTGTGGCAAGAATCAACAGACGTAGTAACAGAAGCCAATTCAGATAAAACGCAATTAAGTTTTTCCATAATTGACGAGAGTGTTGGTTCGTTATTAACGCAAAATTTGCAACACCAAGGTCCTTTACTACTCAGAGACGTTATTTCAGACTGCGATTATTCAACACAAACCCCATGGTAAATTTTGCTGCAATTATTGCATCGAATTTTAGCTGCTGTCCTTGCTACCTGTCCATTACACGAGCTGCAGATGTCGGCCATAGTGCTGATATTGGGTAAAGGTGGTTTAGATAAAGTAATGTTTGATGACCTTAACTTTCACACAGATGTGTAAAATTGCTAAGCTGTAGTTTCAATAATTAAACTTTTAACTGCAGGTTACATTAATAGTTCAACACTTTTAATTTTTAATAATAAGGTAATGCGTTGGTAGCACTCTTATTAACACTACACAATTAATTTTGTTATTACAAACAGTTGATAAAGTCAGATTACCAGCTGTTTTGCAGAGCTAAATTTTGTATGTGCACATAGAGTGGACACCACTTTAATACTGTAATGTTAAATACTCTAAAGCACCTTCCTCCAAAGTTCCCCTTACATTCCATGTTCCAATCATTAGCCTGTTCTTTGCCATTTTCGACTTGCCTCCTTTGTATAATTCATATCATGAGTGTGGTATTTGATGCTGAGCTTAGGTTTGTAAATCATATTAATGAAATTGTGTTTTCTGTTTACAAAATGTTTGGTTTCATAGTACGCAGCTGTAAGGAATTTAAAAATGTTTCTTCTGTTATGGCATTATATTTTGCATTTGTACGTTCAAAATTAAAGTACGCAAGTATCAAATGGAATCAAATTTATGAATGTCATATAACGTCTATAGAAAATGTGCAAAGCAAATTTTTAAAATATTTGTGGTTCAAGGTGTACCATGTCTATCCGCCTAGGGGTTTTGAGCACTTAACCTTACTAAATACATTTAATATTGATTCATGTGAATACAGAGGAGTACGTATCAGTTTGACATTTTTTTAATTTGCTGCATAATAAAGTTGAATGTTCATATTTGTTGCAAAAGTTAAACTTTCACGTGACTCGAATACGTATATTCCAGACAGTCATCGCTGTTTTATTTACCTAGCGCCCGAACTAATATTATATTTAAATCCCCTATCAATACCTTGTGCAGTAATTATATCCGTATAAGCTTCCAATATGATATCAATAATTGTACATTACCAAAAATAATAGAATCTATTGGTGAATAGATAAATATTTAAGTTATTAGTTATTATTGAAATAAATATCAAAATAAATTAGAATTTATTTATTAGTTATTATTAGTTACTAAGTTATAATATGTTATACTTACCCTTACTGGTTATCCTTACATTTAATTTTATTGTAGTTCGCACATTACGTTATTTTATAATATTGTCGTGTTATTGACTATGCTGTTAGACATTAGTTGCATGTTATTATTATTATTATTATTATTATTATTATTATTATTATTATTATTATTATTATTATTATTATTATTATATCCTTTTCCGTTGCGTGTGTCGATTTCTTTTGCTCGTTTGTCTTCTTTTACGTAGCGGGCTGTTGCTTTTTCTCTGTAGAGCTGTGGCTTATCCATTTCCTTACTACCTGTCCTTCTCTGTTCCATCTGTATCCTTCTTTAGTTATTATTACCTTACCATAGCCAATTTTTGCATTGTTTCCCATTTTTTTGTTCTCTGGCAACGCTTCTTATTTCTTCCTGTATTTTCCTCTCGTCTACTATTAAATCATTATCTATATATCTTTTAAATTTGCTCTTGGCTCCCATTATCTCTTGTTTTTTTTTCACCCTTCCACTTCTGCTAACATTCTTGTTGGCTGTAGATCTTTATTAATTTTTTGCACTTCCGGGACTAAAGTTGATACTTTAGTCCCCGTAAACAGAGACTAAAGTAGATCATTTAATCCCTAGGGACTAAAGTAACTCATTTAATCCCTAGGGACTAAAGTAAAAATGATACCGTAACTATGGTAAATTTATGTACACATGAGGTTAGTAGGTTAGGTTTTGTTTGTCATCTGACACACACTGACGTAAAACTTAACCTGCAAATCTCGAATTTGACATATACTGACAATACACTTCAGTACTGCCAACTGATTCAGGCTATCCAGGACCTGCTGCAATTCAGTTTGTAATAAATTATAATTGTCAGTTTCCAAATTGACAGATTCCAAATTTTGGAAATGTTTGATGATAATGTTCCCAAAAGTGCAAAAAATAGCGTATATACCTCGGGACTAAAGTGCCTAAATCCCTTGAGTGGTTATTGCCCTCGGGCTTCGCCCTCGAGGCAACAAACTCCACTCGCGGGATTAAATGGTGCACTTTAGTCCCTCATGATATAATATACTATTATACGGCTTTATTACTTTTGCCTTTATCGTCAATCCTTTGTTTAGAATATCTTCTATTCCTTCTTTCTCCTTACTTTCTGTTGTACTTATTCTTGTTACTACAATGTTGTTCTTTCTTTTGCTTCTTTCTTCTCGCTCCATATTTTATTCTAGCACCCTATTCTCTTCTCAAATTGCCTTCTCTCCTCTTCCCATTTTTCTTCTCTTTCTTTAGGCCCTTTACCTCTTCTTTTAATTGTATCATAAATAGCTATTAGCTACAGCCTCTGTTATTGCAGGCAACTGGCGGATTGTTACATTCGATAAAATAATGCCTTTAGCAACGAGCCCGGCAAAAATACTTCCCCTGTTGCAAGAGGTAGTTACAAGCAAACAAAGAAAGATACAAAAAAAATATTTTGATTTGTGAATAACATATACTATTCCACGTTACATCAGCCAGTTTTAAAAGTTATTCAGGTAGACAGAAATAAAGATGGCCCACGCGCAATTACAGCGATCAAGTAAAACTTCATATGCGAATAATTATATGTGTAATTTAATCCGCGTATTTAATCTTGCAATTAATTGGAGCATTTAATTCGCGGTTTAATTAAATCAATCAATTTTTTCTACCCCACATGTAAATATTCTGTTTTCTTCACAATCCACGCAATGTATAAGTAGGCAATTGTAGTTAACTAACCACACACGGGCGGATATGAAATACAGGAATCACAAACCACGTTAGGCGTGGTTACCTAGGCCACTTTCATTTATTGTTTGTTTTCTTATGGGCACGCCCTGCGAAAATGTGTGTGGAAACCGTGATTTTGTTGTAACATATCTTATTAATTAACGTTGAATAGATTTTCTTTTAATTTTCCATTTTTTCCATTCATATGTCAAAGAAAAGTTACAGTGTACAACTCGAGTGGAATGTCCATATCGCTCTCAGAAAATTGAGCACTCCGCCTACGGCGTCGTGCTCATACTTTATCCTCGTGAGATATGGACCTCATAGCCACTCTCGTTGTACAAACTACTATAATCGATCAATTTAATTGAGCCAGTTAATTGAGCCAGTTAATTGCACCATTGGGATCTCGGTTTAATTAGCTGTTTAATTAGATCAATCAATTTAATCGATCAATCTAATTGGGCCATTTAATTACGCCAAAAAATTTGATTATCAACTTAATTAGATCAATTAATTTGATATAACACAAAATGGCGCACACAAGCCGCCCCGCTCCCCTTCCACTCTACGCTGTGTAGTAATCACAGAACCACCATTACGAAAAAATTGCTCCACAACAAAAGCGCGGTGTTGACCAAGCCAAGCCATCCATTGCTCTCACAAAAAACGGCACGTATACCGCTATCGATCGATATCCTCTCCACAGCTCATCCAGTGGCCTCTCCAAATATTGGAGGTCTGTTTGCCGGACCCTGTATAAGGCAGTGTAAGTGACGTGAGAAAAGTTGCGCCCTCGAGGTGGTCAGGTTAGGTTTCGTTTGTTATGTGGCACAGACTGATGCAAAACCTAACCTACTAACTTCGAATTTGACATAGACTGACGGTGATATCAATAGTGAGTTAGAAGTCATAATTCACATCCGACTCCTGACCTATATAGTTCAACTGGAATTGGCATAATTATAGCATCATCATAAGGAGATGCTGAACAAAGCAACAAATCACGAACTATCAAGCATAAGCTGGAAACTGTAACACTATTTTTTTTCCAGAACATCTGCTAAAATATTCTGATTCTGATATTTATTATTAAAATACTAATCCAGACAACATCGTAATTAAGTAACAAACGATTTCCGGCATTGTACAGCGTCATTATTAAGGTTGAAGGACTCCCAACTTTCGGGAGGGGCTTCATCAGGAATAAATTCGCTTGTATACTGGGCTGTTTGCATATCCCAACCCGATAGTGTCCACGCTGAATTAAACCATATTCGGAAAGCTTTTAGGGACAACGGTTACCGTGCTAGGGATATACAGTCTGCCACCAATCGTCATCTACATCCACGGCCACCCAAACGTCCAGGAACCAATCCTCCCGCAGCAATAGTCTTTCTTCTCTATATCCACTAAGTCACCATCCAATCGCGTAGAAAAGTTTCTTCAAAAACAAAACATTAAAACAGTATTGACAACGCAAAATCTCACAGGTTTTTCCTTCACCTAAAGATAAATTAAACACTGTGTCATCTAAAGGTTTTTATAGAGTCCATTGCTCTTGTAATGCTGTATACATTGGTAAAACAAGACGTTCAGTAAAAACTCGCATCACTGAACACCAGTGCTGTCTCATGTCGGGTACCGGCCAAAGATCCTTTTTGATAACTCAACCGCGACGGCGCTTGCCTATATATTCTCGCCTTTCTCCTTCCGATCGTTAGAAGAGTTTCGCCTCTGGCGTGGTTTACACTTTGAGATAGTGTGTTCTTTTGCTTTTCTTCCTGATGAAGCCTTTTACGAAAATTGGCGAAACGTTGAGTTCTTTGACCTCAATAATGACACCGTCCAATCTCGGAAGTCGTTTGTTACTTAATAACAATGGCTATGAAAGCCTTCAAAATCAACATTGTAATTGGTAATTTGATTTGCATAGCTGCTGCGGCAAATATAGTCTTGAAGAAACGTTCCAGTTTCAGGAAAACGTCATTGTCGTACATTATTTACAAAATTGATTTATTTTTTTGTAATTATTTTACCTAGGTGATGCACCCTGGTTCGTAGTATAAAAACCTAGAAAGAAATATATTCCAAATGCATTTAATTTGACAAGATTTATTGAAAAATTATAGGATTAAACTGGTTAGTATATAGCTACGGAAATCTTTCATTTATTTGCTATCTTGAATCATTAGTACATAGAACACATTTATTAAAAAACTACAAGTACTGACACTACTGATATTTTAAGTTGTCTCGGTAATTGTTCGCAGTATCCAATTGGTATATTCAGAGATACGAACATTGAACATCCTGGACCAATTGGGTTCCTTAGCTCTGCATAGCGTGGTACCCAAATCGATGCCTTCCAAAAATAGATTTTGGCCAAGTTGATCTTTATGGGCTCTCATTATGGACCCTCCCGGTACTGATTTACAAGCCCGCAAACTATTATACGGCGACATGCAAAGTTCTTGTTTGTGAATTGTACTGAATATGGGGTTTTCAAAGCAACTTCGAGCATCCCACAAGGAAGCTTTACTGATTACACCTTCTACCTCCCCATCTAAAAGCAAAACCGATTTTTATCTGAAAATACAAACTCTAAAACCGTTTGATTCAGGTGATAGTAAAGAAGAACATTTTTAAGGTAATCGTCCAACCACTCACCTGTCCATCCGGCTATGGTAACTTCACGTCCTCTTCTCAGAGGCTGCAAGTTCCGTGGAGGCAAGCAAATGGGACTAACATAATCTGAAAAATAGTTAGTTTGTATTTCGCGGCCAAGATCAAGAAAGTAAAAATATATCGACACTACATACCATTAAATACAACGTCGCTTCCTAAACGAACAAGTGCAATATTATTTAGATTTAAAGGATACGACGAGAGGTAGAATGGATGTACAATTGTTTGCTCTACTGTCAAGTTCAGCATGCTGCTAGGGCAATCAGACGTTTTGCGGCAACCTACATCTACAATCCCTGTTCCTAGTAATACTCTATATCTAAAAGCATAGTATGGTTTTATTATGTCTATAACGCAAGAGCGATATTACTTTAGTTCAGCGCCAACACAAGAGGCTGCAGTCAAAACAAATCTTTTATTTATTAATGATCCACCACAGTGTGGGTATGCCGAATCAAAGTACATCAAAGCAGCCACTTTTTGTGTTATTGTTTCTTATTTGACCACAAATTGTTCGGTTTGGAATGTTTCCACTGGAAAACTCTTCCAAATATTTCGGTTCGGAAGCAACTACTATGTCCTGCGTTTTGCAACAGACTAGTAATTCGTCATCAAATCCACACTGATACTTTTCGATATCTTCTCTTGCAACTTTAGAAGCGTTTTTAAGTGCTGGACAATTTGTTATACGCACACACCTCCCATTTTTTGATTCTGGTTTTGGCGTTTTGCACGATGAATCTTCCATTGCGTTCTCTAAAAGAATTAAATGTCTGCAGACCAATAATATTTTCGATGATTTGGAAAAAATGTGATTTGAAGTAGATGTCAATAAACACCTTTAATAGTATATTAAAGTATGAGTGGATAACCAGGTCTTTAAAACACGCGCGAGTTTTCGAGCACTCCGGCTACGCCGTCGTGCTCGAAATAGAGCAAGTGTTTTAAAGACCAGTTATCCACGAATACTTTACGCTATTTTTTATTATACCTCCAATACTCGAAATAAATTACGCACTAAAAACTTAGAAATAATTTTTAACGTGATAAATCGAGAGGGCATAATAATATTGCTACTATAGTTAGGAGAATTATTTACGTTTTTGTGGCGTCCATGACCGTTGTTGCATTCAGTCGTTTCCTTGACAACCTTTAAAGCTCGGCGAGCTTTAATCACCTGTATTGGCACGCTTGGGCGTGCTTTAAACGGCGATTCTGATGCAGGTATAATAAAAAAATTATTTTTTCGACGACTGACATCGAAAGTAGATTTTTCTCACTGTCATTTGACAACAGAAACTTGACATTTGCCGCTGAGCGTGCGTTTTCATCATTTTGCCGCTCGCCGAACGTTTTGGGTTTCCGCGTGAACAATAGTATATTGTATGTTAAGAGCTGAAAGTGCATTCTTGCCGCTTGCGCATGAATATTGCTGGTTGAGACGAAGTCGAAACCAGCAATCATGCAAAAGCGGCAAGTGCACTTTTAGCTCGAAATATACATACTATTTTTTCGACGACTGAGCATATTATTAAATGAAAATATCAAATTTCATTTTATCGCAAAAATTAATTGACAATCAAGTTAACATTACTCGCGCAGTCTATTAGACATGTGACGCGATTATTTCGACAAATGACGGGCATTGTCAAGGAAACATTCGGACGTGGCTACCTATTTTGTTCACGCGGAAACCCAAAACGCACGGCGAGCGGCAAAATGATGAAAACGCATGCTTAGCGGCAAATGTCAACTTTCTGTTGTCAAATGACAGTGAGAAAAATCTACTTTCGAGATCAGTCGTCGAAAAAATAGGTAGCCACGTTCGAATGTTTCCTTGACAATGCTCGTCATTGGCGTCATTTGTCGAAATAATCGCGTCACATGTCTAATACACTGTGCGAGTAATGTGTCAATTAATTTGGATAAAATTTGATATTTTCCTTTAATAATATGCTCAGTCGTCGA
>CALNHX010006171.1:0-94388 GCA_940337035.1 Agriotes lineatus
ATTGTCAATATGTCTTTAGGAAAATTATTCAGCCAATTTTTTTTCTTCTTTATAAATTTATTTAACGTTTCGTCAGCTTAGCTGACTTCTTCAGAAATACACAATATATTAGTATATAATCAGCTAAAAATGAAAATGAGTTTTAGGTTAGCTAGTTAAAACAATGCATATTTATTCTTTTTAGCTTATTTTTAATAATTTTTTCGAGTACTAGGTTGAATAACACAGTAGGTAATGGGTCCTCTTGCCTGACACTTTTCTTTATTTTGAAACCTTCTGACTTATGTCCTTCCCATATTACTGCACTATTCAATTTTTCCAAGGTCATTTTTATTAATTTTGTCAGTTTACTTGGTATTCCTAAACTATTCATGATATTGTACAATTTGCTTCTCTTGATCCTGTTGCAAGCCTGCTTAAAGTCGATGAACATTATATACAGGTCGTCTTTATACTCATAACAAGTAGCTTGTTATTTCTTTATAGCAAAAATCTGGTCTGTTATTGATCTATTACCTCTAAAACCAGCCCGTAAAAATGCTCAAGTCAGTACCGAGCTTAATACTGCTTCGGCGCACTCATTCAGCCTTTTTCTTAACACGAGCTAGAATTTTACAGCAGGTATACAACAGTGTAATCCCCCTGTAGTTGCACATATTTGCTTATCCCCTTTCTTGTATATTAGCCGGCCATACGCAGATGTTCTTTCGTTTCAAAAATCGTGGCGTGTTGGGATGTGGCGGTTAGTATGCGCGAAAGAACGGCATGGCAAAAAAAGCGTCATGTTCCATACACTAGGTAAAGTATCCAAATGATTTAGCACGTGATTGCGCGTGGTACATCAGGTTCAAGGGAAAAATCGTATGTGTGTGGGCAAAAAGTGTCATTTATCGTGTCGTTTGAAACGGCATGTCGTCATGTAGACATTTTCAATGTGATTTTTCACTAGCGACGTTGTTGCGACTTCAGGTCGTTTGTTGTTGATTTTTAAGTGATGGATAAAAAGATAAAAACTTGTATTGTTGCATGTGCAGTTATGGCCATGGGATTCTCGAAAGACAAAAAGAAAAAACGACGTATATGGCAGAAAAATTGGCTGGCTCGCAGAGAAAAATATTGTCACATGTCGCTTTTGCGAGAATTGAAAGATAATAATCCAGATGACTTTAGAAATTATTTAAGAATGGATGGAAACACGTTTGATGGGCTACTAAATATAATGAAACCCTATCTCAGTAAACAAGATACTGCAATGAGACGAAGTATAAGTAGTGTACGTAGGGGTGTTCTAGACCACTTTTGACCTTGAACTTTTTCAAGGTCACGGGCTTAGCCGAAGTCAAGGTCACGGGCCTAGCCGGGGGCGGGGTCATTGGCCTCACCTAGGTCACGTGCCACTTCCGGTTCCCACGATAAATTTTTGGGGCTAAAAGTCTAAATTTGAAATTTGAAAAGATTTCCACGATGAATTTTGAGACTAAATGTCCAATTTTGAAATTTTACAAGATTTCTACGCTTATCAAAATTTTCCCAGGCTCAACAGGATGTGAGTCATCGTCTGGGAATGCAGACTTGTCCAGATTTGCAGATGTAGATGTCTAGCCGAATGTTATTGTCTACCAATTGAACAATGAAGCCGATTGTTTTAAAATCTGCATGACTGAAAAAATAATTGAACAATGAAGTCATTGCTGCCTGGGGGAATTTTTGCTGATGTAGTTAATAGCCTCCATTATCAGATAAGGGATTCAAACCTGTCCAGACTTGTATGAAAATGTGCGTCATAACCCAAATTTTTTAAATTTCTATTAACATACTCCTTCGATTTTACCTTCCACAAAGCTGGATGAGGCCTATAAATCTCTATAAATTCTGTCAAGAATTCTTTGGTGGAGTGACGAATATCGGCCATGTAAAAAATTCTAAAATACCAACTACTATACCAACAAAACTAGCAAATAATTTTTAACAGAAACCGTGGCGTGGTGCGTGGATGGGTGTAAACTGTGTGTGTTCGCGTAGCCACCACACTCCAGCGGAAAGCACATCTGAAATCCTTTCCCGTTCTATCATTGCGTGCGACGATGCTCACTCACGCACATGGTTTTCCATTATGTTTTTAGAGATGACACGATAAACCGCGCCAAAAGAACGTCCGTGTATGGCCGGCTATTGGGACTATCAGGGCTTTAGACCATTCCCTCGGCATCTCTTCTTTCTCCCATATTCTTTTAATAAGTTCGTATAATTCCTGTTCTAACACTTTGCCTCCATTTTTCCACATTTCTGCTGTTATATCACTTTCTCCTGGGCTTTTATTATTTTTTAGACTTTTTGTTATTTCCTCTTTTTTTTTGTTGTTCTACTTCCGTTCTATTTTGCACTTGCATATTTGCCTCTTCCTGCTCTTCTTGCGTATTGTCGTTGAGAAGTTCCTCGAAGTAGTCTTTTCATATTGCCATTATTTCTCCTGGCTCGCATACGACTTCCCCCTGCTTATTCTTTATGTATTTGCTTGTTTGGTATTCCTTTTCTTTTTTCTTTACTTCTTGATAAAACAACTTTCTTTGTTTTCAAATTTTTCTTGTAACTCCTTCAATGTTTTTTCATTATACTGTCTTTCCTTCCTTCTGCATATTTCCTTCATTTCTTTTCGTGCTTCCTTATACTCTTGGATACACCTTTGCTGCTTTTCCATTGCTTTGCTTTTGCCATCTTGTTTTTTCGAGGCATCACTAATGCATTTGCCTCCACCATTACTTCCTTCATATTGTCCCACATTTCATCCATTTCGGAAGTTAGTTCTAGGTTATGTAATCCTGTATTTATTGTTTCCTTATATTTTTGTTTCGTACTGAGAATAGTTAACGAAGCTGCGTGGCGCAGATGGGTTAGCGCCAGGCTTGCATTAAGCAAGTCCTCGGTTCGAATCCCGCTGGGGTCGGAATTTTTCCGTATCCTTGGCGATTAGAATCGGGCTCAGTGAGACCATTCACAGTTGGGCACCAAATTAACTGTGCTCTACTCAGAACCACAGACCTAAGAGATAGAGTAACAAGGTCAACACATCACCAAGACACACACCTCATACAATGGTTGCTGCGCAAGCACCAAAGGCGTGATACAACTCTGTATCCCGAATCCGGGGCAAGTTGATCATTGTACCGCCAGATGCCAGCGCATATAGCACCAGCCTCGACACCGCAAGGTAAATGAGGTTACAGATAATACATACTGAGAATAGTTAAAAATATTTAGCAGTTTGTGAACAAACTAAAAACATATTTCACTTTCATCATCTAAAAAAAAAAATTGTAGTAATAGCCTTCAGCCTTTCGAAGCTATTTAAAATCCTTCTCAGCAGAGAAAAAATCGAGTGCTTCCATGCTGGACTAGTTTTTTTAAATTAACTCCTATACATTCACAGAATTCTTTGTACATTTTTACAAAGGCTGCAATTTTGATAGACAGCCCATCAACTGTAGATTGGAGTGTTTTGTACAAAATTTCTTTTTTGAGTCGCTTGTAAACATTATTTTCTCCTCTCCTAAAATTTCTTGCCGACCAAACTGGCCGGAACGCTGGGACCAGTGCCTCAAATCGGGATGTATGGTAAGGCTATGTATAAAGTACAATTGCAGTTATTGTATGCTAATACTATTAAAAAACAACACTTTTGCAATGCTTCTATTCCTTACAGTACTGTGATACAAACACGTTTTTACATAGAATACATATTTTCGTATTTTAAACTTATTTAATAACTAGTGAAGATCATTTAGGGTGTTAGTTTCAAAAAGCATCTTAAAAACAATCAAATTAAAGTTATTACCCCTGAAGGTGAAAGTGACTTTGAGCTAATGGTATGTTATTTCATGGAAATAGTTTGCTACAATCTGTCACTTCGATGCGTTTGATGTTTAAATGACGATATATTGAAATATGCAAATCAGGGAATTTCTCTAACTACTATATAAACTGTAACAGCTATAAACAAACCAAGAAATCTAGCACATAATACTCCTTTTTAATACCATTTTAGAATACCTTTACCAAATTGGAAAATTGCATAAAATACACTTTCTTATTATCATAAAGGAAAGCAACAATAATACCTACATAAAACAAACATTATAACTGTTTTAGGAATCATAATACTATTTCCGTTTTTGTTCCGTATTATTTCGGTTTCTAACATAATTTCAAAAATACCCAAATCTATCAGTTACAATAAACAGCTCACAATAATTGTGATGGGGCTAAAACAATACACTGCACAGATAAAATTTAATCTTCAAGAGTGACATTCTTAAATAAGTAGGACATCGATTCTTTATTGTGTATACGTCTAATGGCTTCAGACAGTAAGATTGATATATCCACAGTTTTTATTTTGTGGCACTGCATTTTTTGCATCTCGTGTGGAATGGTGTTTGTTACCACAACCTGTAATTCATAAAACAGTTAGTAAAGTGCGTTAAAATAACCGTTATCAAGTGGCCTTGTGTCAAACAGTAATTTTTGAAAGTCACGTCGTAACTTAACCTCACTTTGACAACTGACAACTCAAGTGAGTCAGCACGCTGAATTCTGGGTAGAGCAATGTAATAATCAAGGGTAATACCACAAGCAGTGCATATATTTTTGACAAATATTTTGTCGTTTCCATGTAAATTATTGCGTTTAAATTTCACGATACAAAATCATATCAAAATGTGATTTTGTTGAGTGAAATTTGCAATAATTTCTATGGAAATGGCAAAATATTTAAAAAAAATATATCCACTTCGAGTGGTATTTGGGACGACTATTTAACAATATTAATACATAACGATTAACTTTATTGAAAAATAATCCAACAATTAATATAATTATTCATTCTCAATTAAATTCAGCGTAATATTTCCAAAACACAGTATTTAAATTTTTTTTAAAATAAGCCACACAGTTTGTTGGGGTTTAGTGTTACGTAACCTAGCGATATCACTAAGGACAGAACATCGTTGCTAAGCGATACTTCGCAACAAGGTTATTTATTTTTTGAGTACGTACATTGTTTTGTGAATATTTTGCATGGTGCCCAATATTCAGTGATATACTGCTCTTATTGGTTGAAAAAAGCAAATGTCTGCAATGTGATTGGCTTATATGTTATAGTGTTGAATAGTCACAGACATGCAGTTGTAAGACAAAATCTAGTTCAAAGCCCTCTCGATAACGTTTTTGTTTGAACACACGTTATAATAGCATAGTCAGATATAAGTATCTGCTTGTTGAGTTACAGCATGGAGTTTCATGCACATTGGTATATCTTCAATAAATTTAAACAACACTAGTAATAGTTATTTGAAACACTATTAAATAATATATTATACTGATATTGCACTATAACGAGAGGTCCATTTTTATATTTAGTAAAAGTTAATTTAAAAAAATCTTCGAACAAACATATTCTGAAACAGTGCGAGTAGAACCAAACTTCGGTTAGTCGTTTTGCATCTCATTTCAAGCAAAGTTGCTTCAATAGCACTTATGCAAATCAAATAAGTAAGATGAGACAATTTTTACTTTAATGCCATGGAATTCTTAAAAATTGTAATAGTAAAATTTGTTTTACCAATTATGGATTCTAAGATATCTACAATAAGCAGTAAAGTCCCTGTATTAATCGAGTACCGCAATTGATTGCGCCAGTGTTTTGTATTTTTCGAGTCAATGTGGCGGATACACCTTATATCACAAAACATCAAGAAGATCGTTGGCGCATATGTCAACAGCTGTACGCATGTCAAATAATTCAATTCGAAGTTGTGCTTATTTTTCAGTGTTCTTTTTGTTTTTTGTGTAAGTTCAGCGGGTATTCCATATTTTAAAAATTAACCCTTCAACGAGTAGCGTTACTTATATGTAACGCTAAGGAAGTAATGCAAAACGTGACAACAGCGTATCATTATTATTGGGAATGACGTGAGTATTCGTTAGTTTGTCGTTGTAAGTCGACGAAACAACTTAGTGAAGTGAGTTTACCAACTAGTGCCGCCAAATTACAGAAATTAGGTGCTAAACTTAACCTTATAGTTTAGGGCAGTGAAAAATGGACTTTAGACTAGAGTAAGTTATGTCTATCTTTTGCGTTTAGGTTATGTTGTAATATATTGTTAAATTGCACTAGTAATATAGTCAACCTTGCATGCTGTAGTATAGTTTTTATAAAATCTAATGTAAGTTTTTCTACATAAGGCTGTAAAAATGAGTGTTACCTTTTGGTAACGCTAGCTGGCTATGATATTGTAACGAATTTGGGCCGAGCCGCTGCGGACCTATGACTCACAGCCTTCCGGTTCGATCCAGCACGACCTTTGAGCCAGGTGCAACGGGTGACTCACGCTTTCGAAAACGCGCTCGAGGTCAACACACGCGAATGCGTCATGCATTTGCCGAAAAAGCGAGTAACGCCTCGATTTTTCTAGAATGACTCCTTCGTGAGAAATAAACACTCGCGAGCGGGAATAGCGGGCAGTTCTCATAGAGTTCTCATCAAGCTCGAAGCGCGTAATATAAATAGACCGTGTGTATATAACTCTAGTGAAATAAATAACAAATAAATATAACCATATAAATCATTACTGTTAAGTGCAATATAAATAGTGCCTGTAGTTTATAAGTAATTTATGTTCTGTCTTGATAATTCGTGTTTGTAAATAATCGTAATTAATCATTGTAAATAAATGTTTAATCCAAGAAGCGTCGAATAATTTTGTAAATAGCCCGAATGTAAAAACGTAACAATATACAATATATTGTAAATTTTTAAATCGGTGTTTTTTGTTTTTAGACATGGATTTACTTTGGAAGAAGTGATTCAAATGGCATGCGATGATGATATTGATGTGCACAAATATATTGCAATGGCTCTACTGTAATAATAATAAATTGAGACTGATTAAAATGTAATTCTCTTTCTCATTTAATCAAAATAATATGGTAGTATGCCCTTTTGTATTTTATTCGTCTGCGAAGTAAATATAATTGAAAGCTAGCTCGTAAAGCAAGAAAACTCTTTGGTCCCAGGCGGATTCCCCTAATAAATTTATCTAGTGCGCCACTGGCAACCATTTTAGTTCAACTGCGCGATTGCTGAAATGTAATGCTGTCAAAATTATCACAGTTCGGTTTTATATTTTGGAGGCTGCGTTGTGATTTGATTTTTACTAAATGGAGTTTATGAACATTCTTCAAAGTAGCTGTTTGAATTTTCGCGCTCTTGGCGGCGCTAAATATCTTTTGTTTCAGAAAATAACGCGGGCAAGCTTAGTAATTGTTTTGGAAAAGCGTCCTTTTAATCGCATAACCTCAAACTTGGAATCCACTTGATATGCGAAGAGCACCTTCTCTGTGGCCGTGAAATATTTGAATTTTGCTCAGTAATGTCTTCTTTATGATGCACGTAGCTTTGCCGGGTCTAACCGCGTTGATTTTAGGTTAAATGGGTACTTGGTATCTGCCGTAAACTTCGGCTGGCTGGAACGACGACGTTGATGTTGTGGCGCTGCTATTGGCCCCCTTGTGATGAAACCTGGTTGCACGCATACTTGAAAATCTTGTGCTGAATCGGCTGCAACCTTCTCGGAACGGGCTCCCTCGTGAACTTTCTCGCTTTTGGTGTCAAAATTTGTTGCAAATAATACCACACCAACTGGACAATGCACTGATTAAAACGGTATACTTTTTATATCAAAATAATCTGGTTTATTATGTAAAATTCAATTTTAAAGAGGAGCACAATTTACAGCATCAAATCTCATTAATTTATTCATTTGTTCTCCCTACAATCCGTTATAATGAATTGATAACTATAACTAAACAAAACGGATATTAACCAAAGTCAATTACAATACTTTTTAACATAAAATTATTTACAAATAAATATTTTTACAAATTGCCTAAAACTAAAAATCATGTCTGTTCATTTTAATTATTAATGTCTTATTACGCCACTTGCACATTTTATTATAACTTAATTTATCTCACACGCCTGATTGCATTGATTAGTTTTAAGAGTTCACTTCCTTTTCACATTCGTTTCATATCCTCCTGTGTGCTTTTCTTGCCAAATTTTTAAATGTCTGCTTTTCCCCGCTAATCTTAGTATTACAGCTTAATCTTACAATTGCCAATTCTTTTTTTATAATTTGCTCTTTGCAACATATGATAATATAATTCTGGCTTCCTGTACCTTATTTAAGATTGTTCATAAATGTTTGCTGCTTATTTATTTGAATTCTACGCTACAATACCATACACTTAGCAAACCTTTCTGTGACACATCAATTCTATTGGTTCGGCTGGAATTCTGCACAAACCTATTTAATTTCAAAATGTCGATTTCAACCTGTGAACTACGAGCCTTGTCCTTTGCGTTCCTTATTCAAAACCTTTCTTTTAATTCAAGCATTTCTTTTTTACTGCAATTACTGACTGATATTTAAGTTTATAGTCTCGCAGCTAAATAAAACACCCCTACTCCGTGCTTTGATTTAATTTTAATATTGTACTGCAATCAGAGTAGAGCCGTAGGGCCTAATACCACTGCAATATATTGAGCCTCCTGATGCAAACATACTGACGGACGAAGATTCGGGTGAGGAGAATGGTGGCGGATTACAGGATAATCTTAGTGGTCGACAATTATTGCCAAAAGCTGAGTTAGTGCTTCAAAGCGCAGTTACTGTTGATAAAGCCGAAACGGAAGAAATTTTAGTGCGTCTGGATAATGGCTCCAATCCAGATGATTTTTTTTCTGCGTCCAGAACTGAAAAAGATGGATCCAGGGCGACTTTGAGGAAAGAACAAGAGCCAATTTCGATAACTCTTTTTTAAATGAAAGCCATTACGGTGTAGATGTGCACAAAAGTCCTAAAATTGAAAATAAATGGATAATTTTTACAGAAAAACCAACATATTGTAACTTTCAAGTGGTTGCAGCCGGCCAGACAGAAGCAGTAAACCAACTGTATTCTAAAAGTCAGCTTGCGGCGTTCGGCTGATGTTTGTAATGGACTACTGTAACTACTAAATGTTTATTTGAAATCAACGGTCTGCTGATTCGTGAGACAAACATCAAAATACATGTAAAATGACAGTTAAAGAAAATCGGTATTGCTTAGATCCTGTAAGGTGTTTTTTCTGCTTATTATAATTATGTGGACGTGCTTATTTACACACTGGTTCATTGCTTTCCCTGTTTGTGCAAGCATACGTATTACGTATATTGTTAAAACGTCTTTCGACGTTGTCCGACACTTGTATCATTTGAAATTGTGTATTGGTAAATGATTTAAGTTGCATATAACCTTAGCCATCATAAAAGCAAATAAACGCAAATAACTAAAACAGTATAATAAAAAATGTCAAAACGAAAATAATTCATATTGACAGTACTTGACAGCTGTTTGTTAAAGCGCCACCTATTGGCTTCTGATTGCTAGAGAATACAACTGACCACGGCCTCCTGGATTAGTGCGAGACTGACGTCTCTACGCGGCCCGCCACATTTGCATAATTTTTGTGATTCTGAGGCCAACGTACTTTGGCGCCATCTGTTGGGTTTTTGATAAATTATCTGTAACGTAGGCACGACTTCCTAGATTAATATTAATCCAGGAGGCCGTGGACGTATGCAACCAAGGGCACAAGCGCAACGTACTGTAGGGCCTCTACAAACTATAAAAAACGCCTTGAACTAAAAATGCGGCGGGCCGCGCAGAGACGTCAGTCTCGCACTAATCCAGGAGGCCGTGCAACTGACGCTAATTTGACTAGCAAGTAACATTATATATCATACGGATAGCATTCATGAGGCAGGGCTCACCTTTCGTGGTTTCTATAATATTTAATTTTTATATGAAATATCAAATTTAAAAAAAATGAACACATTTTATTATTTAAATATTTTTTAAAACTTATTGTTGACGAATGTGACAGTAAAAAATAACCGAAAACATAAAACAGTGTCATCTGCTAATGCAGCGTCTTGCTTGATTTGAACATGACACAGCAGCGTTCATAGTATAGCGCTTCCAGCAACCAGCACTCTTAAAGAATAGACAGTGTATTTGTGCGAGGAATTTAAATACATTTCACGCTATCGGCATTTGACTTTGCATTCGAAGTTGAACAATGGCGCACTATTTAAGGTGCTTTCATGCATGTAGCGTACAGTCTTGTTATATGAATATTGTGTAGTCTTAACATGTACTTTTATGTAACAACGCGAGTAGAAACAGCTTTTGCTCGTAGATAATTCAAGTATTGTTGACAGCTTCACTGTATGTTTGGATGTCGTTCATTCTTGTTGTTTTATGCACATGTATTCTCTTGTATTTGTGTTTTTCTGACAGATTATATATCTTTTTCTGTAAGCTGTTGGATTTTTATTGCTGACAGTGTTTGCATGAATAATTTTAGCATTCCAGGTTACCACAAGCAAATCCGGAACAATATTAGGTTTCTCTTAGCCGCACCGACGATGTTAATAGAGTTTTATGTCTCTACAACTGTTTAAGCTAGCGAACCCAGGGCAATATATAAATTAATAGTACTACAGTAGAGTATAGGGCTAGGTAAAAGTACTGTTCCAACTTGCATTATAAATTGGGCAATTGTCATTTTCTGGGAATCTTTCCGTGGCCGACAGTAACACTAGTTTTCTAAAATATTTCTGTATGCCAGAGCATTAAATCTTTCGTTGATATCGTAACATAAACCCAGACCATCAACACTTAACCATGCCCATAAATTAATAGAAAATCATCCTGACTTATCCACATTGTTTATATATTGTTCATCATATCTCGAATTATGAAATCTATACACATTTTTTGTATACGCAAGTGACTTCATCAATGTGCATCATAATTTTGATTCAGGCTTATTTTGTAGGAAATAAATTTTACTCACAATCGGTTAATAATAGGTACGTTTCTAACCTTACTTTCCCAGCTAGCTGGAAAGATTCTCCCGGCTAGCTAAACATCACTTTCAATGAACTTGTCATGTTACCTAGCAACAGCGTCGCAGTTTCCTTTGTTAAAGTGACTTATTAAACTGCGATAAAAATACGTATTATTTGAAACTCACCTAATTATAAATAAAATATAGTATACATACCATGGTGAAAAGTTTCATTCCTGTCTCGAGATAAAGTTAACTTCTCGAGACTAATGAAACACTTTTCACCTCGGTATGTAATATACTGTGAATCTGAAAGAATTGACAATAAGAAATGATTAAAATGGAATTCCGTACCCGTAACTACAGCTTTAAATTTTTACAGCCCTCCTCCAAAAAAAGCGGTGACTTAATAGTTGATTTAGTATAAATAAAAGTAAAATGTAATTATTAAAAACGTCACTTTGACATTTTTCCCGCTTTTTCTTTGGAGTCAATATGGCGGATACGCGGCACTCGATTAATGTAGGGACTCTAATAATCAGATGAAAAGTACCCCACCTATAGGTACATACGTAAAACATAATAAATAAAAAGTACGATGCTGTAGTACATTTCAAATACTGTAATAAAATCCAAAATAGTCACTAAACAAAACATTTTTAATCCTACATAAACAAAATAACATCACAAACCTCATCTATAGCAGAATCTTCGATCAGCCTGGGAGCATCAGATGACAGCAGTCCATGTGTAGCCAGGACGTATATCTTATAAGCACCACGTTCCTTCAAAACTTCAGCTGCTGCCACGAAGGACTGAACATCATCTATCAGGTCATCCTGTAACAAAATAATCCTTTTTAAGCATAATAGCACAGTGCTGAGATAATTTACATCAATTTAATTAAATTGTTCAAGTTTTCATTTGTAGTATTACAATTGGAATCTATTCTACTACAGCTTGTTCATTATTTACAAGTTATCCAAGTCCTAGCCAATATCACATTTGAAAAAATTTTTTGGCTCCGCTTAATTGTTTCGCCATTTACCAAATTATCTCAGGCCTAACCTGTAGATTTTTATTTGAATTATAATCCCTTGCATTTCGAATTCTTAAATTTTCCAATTCAGCGAATTTTGTACCTGTATTGAGTTGCTATCGTTAGCACGGTGCACTTTTGACCCGCTCTATCTGTTATCGCTGGCCGTAGGAATGCGAACTTTCTTCTTGAAGCGAACGTTTCAGGCCCGGCACTTGTCTTCTCGTGCGCTCAACCAATTTTTACAAGCATTTTGTTTCCAAGAGCTGATGATTTGATTCAGGTACGATGAGTTTTTCTTTCTGTTATCCTTGTATTAATTATGTTTCTTTAGCTCTTAATTGACAGTTTTACCCAAGAATTTAATCTTGGAAGCAAGGTTGCCGTCCTGATTTGAATTTTCAACACCTGCTAACATCCTACCTAGCTCCTGCAGTTTGGGATTGGCTTTGCTGCAATTACTGGCGCATCCACGGCGCTTTTAACCACCGGTTATCGCAGCTCCCGGCCAGTTTTTGTCTAACAGCAACTTATGGGCGTTGGAGGTTAGTGATACTCTTGTGGTAGATACTACACTAAAAGTGGACGTACAGTTACGGACACCTCAAAGTGCACGGTTTTTTGTTACTATGGTTATTTTTGCGATTTTTCGGCTTATTAAACGGGGGTTTCTCCAGTGGCGTTGCTTGTGGTTATAAGAATAGGTAGGTATTACTTTTTTTAATGTTTGTATTTTAGCAAAGTTTCACAAGTAAACAAACTATATAATAATATGTATCAGTATTCAATTGCTACTACGCTTTGCAGTTTGTTTCGCATAGAGTTGACCAATGTTTCCATATTGTATCCTCTCAGTTCCTTCCAAGCATTTCTTATTCTTTCCCATAATTCATCGGTTTTGTTTGGTGCAAAATCTCTGGTATAAATTTTTGTAGTTAAATAGCCCCAAACATTTTTCTATGGGATTCAAGTCCGGACTTCTTGCAGGCCATGGTAATAAATTGATATTATTCTCATCAAACCATCAATGAACAACCTCTGCTGTATGCACAGGACAGTTATCCTGTGAAAATAATGTTATCAATTACGTTAACATAAACAAAATTAATTAATTAGTAGGGATGCACCGATACGGGTTTTTTGGCCGATACCGATATATCGGCCGATACCGATATAATCGAGGCCGATACATCGGCCGATATATTCTCATTGCTCTCTCCACTACTTTTTGACTACATGCAAGCACGTGTGCGCCGCTGCTTGCTTGATTCGGGCGGAGTAATCCCCTAAATACGAACTCTAGCTTAGGTTTGCTTATGGAGGTGTCTTCTTGTCATTTCGTTTTAATAACGCAATTTAACAGTCATTTTTTTTCTTGACCTATTAGTTAGTATTGGTAACAATTTCTGATGATGCAAGACCTTGAAATGGCATCGCCTGATCGAATGTTTTTGCTGATGGACCGAGCTCTGTGGACTAGTGGTTAC
Organism: Agriotes lineatus; assembly: GCA_940337035.1. Lineage (NCBI taxonomy): Eukaryota > Metazoa > Arthropoda > Insecta > Coleoptera > Elateridae > Agriotes > Agriotes lineatus. Next base: position 13,480 of record CALNHX010006171.1, read on the forward strand.
CACGTCTGCTTAGTATTCGAGAGGTCGTGGGTACGATTCCCTTGGCCGCCTTCTTTGATTCAGGTTTTTAGGTGGTTTGCCTGAGTCAACAGAATACCTTCTCTGAAGCGAATGTCGGGGCAGTACTTCTCCACCTTTCCTGGCCTCTCTTGCATTCTCCACCCATTCTGAAATATTCCCGTTATTGGCTGAAGAGGGAGGCAAGGGGCCCCCAGCTGGGGGAATTTAAATGATCCTGAACCTTTACCTTTTTCTTTTTTGCTGATGCAGTGCATTCCAGAAGCTGGAAGATATTTCGCTGCATGGTGCAACACACTGGATGGAGAGCCTAATGTTTTTACATAATAATTTACAAAAAATGAATTTTCAGTATTAGATAGTAGTTATATTTTATACTCCACAATGATTATTTACATTTTATTGTTCATTTCTTATAATAAATATTGAAAGGAAATTCACTTTTGCCGATATATCGGCAAAAAGGAAGGCCGATATGACCGATACCGATATATCCCTATTTCGGCCGATATGGCCGATATGCCGATACCGAGTATCGGTATCGGTGCATCCCTATTAATTAGGTAATAACCTGCCTGTTGAAAAGTAAATTGATTAGAAAAGACCTCTCTTACAGATGGCAGCATCACATTTTGCAAACTGTTGCGATAATTTTCAGCATTCAGTCGACCATTAATTCTATAGCATGCCCCAGATCCGTGAGCATTGATCCATCCCCATACGTTTACAGAGAATCGTCCACTACTCCTTAAGGGTTGAACATAATATTGCTCCTCAAATCTTGAATTTTGTGGTCTACACACCCTTAATCGTCAATTGGTAAATGATTGAAATACCTTTTCACCTGAGAAAACAGTCGTGTTCCAAAAGTCGTCGATCTCATTCAAATAGGCGGTTTCAAATTGTACTCTTCATTCTTTGTTCTCTGGTGTTAAAAAAAACTTTTCTTGCAGACATCTCTGCTGCAACAATTTTTAATTTTGAAAGTGCAGCTCTTGCTCACATGAAAATCTGTTGCGACTCGACTCAGTGACCAGTTCTCTTCCAGTTTTGTAATAGCTCGCATTTTCTCTGCTTCTGACAAATGTCTGGGAATTTTCCGAGTTTTCAGTTCTATGACAGTTGATGACAAACGTAAACGTCAAAACTCGACGTCTATGATTAGAATATCGTATTACAAGCTAAAAATCTGGCGTGCACTTTGAGTTGGCCGCAACGGTACTCCCTGCTTTCAAGCCGATTCAGGCTAGGTATTCCAGGATTAAACCGTATATATTTAATTATCACCGATATTTGAAATTTAAATTCGTACATTCCATTATCATTATCAATATTTAAAGCTTAAATTTGTACTTTTCATTATTACTAACATGTAAAGTTCAAACTCATACATTCAATTATTTTTAATATTTGAAGCTTAAATACGTATATTTAATTACGATTAACATTTAAAGCTACAATTTGTACGTATAATTAAACCTTTGTAAAAGGAGCATTCACGTTTTTTTGCTTTCAATAGCCTGAACAGAAAGGTTTTATTAAATGACAGCGATATGCATATCACTCGATTTACCTGGTGGTTACAATTAATTTAATAACCCAAAAGGGGTTCTTGATCTTGGTGGGTGTTGCAACCTTCAATTAATTTGCACATTTCTACTATTATTACATTATTTATGATCAAATTATTTTAATTATTTAATATTGAATTACCATTATAGACTACAAGTTTATTTAGTAGTTAATAAATAAATGCTAGTCACTTGTAGTTAATGATATTATTCGAAATCATCTGGTTTCTGGCGCCCATTTGATTTTTGTCTTTGGAGCTATTCACAGGTTAGTACAGCTGATAAAGAATCTACGATCCAAGGCCGCCGAAATTGAGCTAGTTCGGCCTGCGCGGTAAGTTAAAATTTTTAGAGCTTCCGTGTAGTACTTACTTTAAGGAGGTTAATCTGCGATTTTTACTACCATTGATTATTTTATCTAATTAATCGCAGGTCAGCTTCTTTATCGTAACACATTCACAAAAACAATAGAGCAAACGAGTACATTACAAATAAAACAATATGCCCATCATATATTTAATTTACAAGAAAAGTGACTGTTTAGATTGTGAGAGTTACCGATCCACTTCAGTTTTGAATGTAACTATAAAATACTAGCAACGTTAATAAACAAATGACCAAAGGATAAAATGGATTAAAAAATAGGGGAGTACAAATGCAATTTCCGCAACAACACATCAGTGACACACCAAATTCACACAATACGACAAATCCAAGAAAAGAGCTTGAAAAAGATCACACTACGTATGCATTTAATTGATTTCAAGCAAGCTTACGATAGAGTAACCAGAGCCGAAGGAGTTAATTCTTTCCGAAGAATTAATTGAGTTAATAAAAATTACTATTTCCCTCATATCAAATAAACCGAACGATTGATACCAAATTTTCAAATTTCGACCAATCACATTTAAGCATTAAAGCGGCAAAAACAAGAAAAAGTCCCTTGGGGTTAATTAACTGATAAGTTTTTGCATTGCTACGAATTTTCTGTACTCCTTTTAGTTCCGCAACGCTGGTTTTGTGCCTCCTATAATTTGCTATTTCTTAGGCGCAAGTTATCGTTATCTACACGCTTTTCCTTGGCCTAGCTTGACCGCGAACGCGGCTGCAACGCTCCTCGATGGTCGTATTCTTTTGTTTAAGCGCGTCCTTTCGTCTGGCGGAACGCCGCGGAAGTGTTTTGGTGCTTGCATTGGTGGCTATTTGTTCTGCCGCTGTATGGGCCTTCAGTTTAGTATTTGTGAGATTATTTTCTTTTTGCCTTGTCTGGCAGAGTCGTACACTGTGCTGCACTTACCCTTCGATTTTCGTTGCCCAGTTCATTGGGGCAACCCGAAATTATGCTTTTATTTACAAATATATATAATTTATTTCTTGAATTTTTTGTTTGAGTACAAAAACAGAGTTATCATTTTTACTTTATAAAAATCCAGGTGTTAAAACTGCACATAAAAACACTAAAAAAATCCACTTACCACCATAATAGCAATTCGTCCACCCACATCGCCAACAACATTAATAGGGGGTTTTTCCTTAGCCGGATGAATGGGAACTCCAACGCCAGCATCCATGGTACGTGAGCGCGGCACAGCTGGCGGAGAATACCGGCCGTCCACCTCATCACATTCGGCCACTTTCTGTTCTCCGTGGATTACAGCTATGCCCAATCTCAAACGTTCAGCGTATGATGTGGCCTTCTTTGCTGTTCCAGGATTGCGAGCCACTATGACAGAGTTACGGTAATCGGGTATCTAAAAATAGAAATTAGGCCAGTTCCAAGAAACGAAAACTGGTTGAAGAACTTACACTTTCTTGTATATATTGTAGGAGGAAAGGACTGGCCCTTAGATTATCCACTGGACAGTCGAAGAAGCCTTGTATTTCCTTTTGATGGAGATCCATGGTGATTACGTGGGTTAGGCCAGATTTACACATCATCTTGGCTAGCAGCTTGGAAACTATGCAGCCACGCTTGCGCATTTTACATTGTTTACTATATGGAAGATATGGGATTACAGCAACGATGGAGTTGGCCGAGGATGTTTTACAAGCATAGGCCATAATTAAAAGCTCCATGATGTTGTTGTTAACATCTCTAAAATGTGAGAAACAGATGTGAATAAGTACGTCCCGCATTCGATTTCAAAATTATTAACTATGATAAATGGAATCCTTTAGTATTAAAATATTAATAACAATTACAATTGAAGCATAGACTGAAAAACATAATCTTATGAAAATACCAATTCGGTTTTAAACACGTGCAAGCCCTGCTTGGGTAAGGTATATTATACCAAATCTCGAATTATCAATTGAAAAAACTAAATGTAAAATTTATAAAATATATTTCATACGCATAAAAACCTACTTAGTCCCAGTTTGTATAATGTAGATGTCTTTTCCACGTACAGAATCGCCGATTTCCACCATCGTCTCACGATTGGTCTTATGATATACTGAACATCCCCCTGTTTTTATATCAAGGCGCTTGGCGATCAAGTTGGCCAAATCTGGATGCGAGTTGCCTCCTATTATTACAATATCCGACGTTTTTGGAGTTTCCATTTCGATGGGCTGTGGTAGTCGAAAGCCACCTAACCTACAAGTTCAGAATTTGGCTATCAACGCTGCATACATTAAAGCACTGATTAGCAAATCTGTTAGTATTATCAAAGGGTACGCTTTGGTCGAGTTGAGGCTCAAGCACTTATTGGTTATAAAGGCGTTGCAAGCACTGAAGTAAGGTTCAATGCACTTTTTCGGCAATAATGCTGTGGAAACGGTACTAAAATTGCAAACGTTTTAATATTTTTTTGCAGCAACATAACTAACCTTTCCTACTCACTAAATTAGTAAAAACGATTTTGAAAAAGTAATGCAAGTACTAGCACCTGTTACGACTGTGAAACATCTAATTTCTTGATTACCTCTGGCTCAGGCTATAATAGCGTTAAATTACCTCAAAGTAAATATTATGCTAAGGTGTTTCTTAAAGGAACATCATTTGGTAAACAAACTATCACAGCAGATGGCAAAAAGATGTTGTCGTCTTTATCTACTGATACGTTTGCGTAATAAAAATAGAAAGAAAAGAAAAGCACGTAGACACAAGTTTTATTGAACGATATGAAATGTGGCCATTTTCCAATGTATACTTTATATAAAATTAAATGTCAAACTAGTCAAACGGTGATCTGAATTACACTATACACTTTTAAAGTCTACTGAATGTAACCATGTATCAAATTGCAAAATGGAGTGTTTTTCACACTAGACATGAAGTGTGCCCTACGACGCTAGCGAGTTGGGCAACACATTGTGTGTGAAAAACACAAACTTTGCAATGTGTTGCATACAAGATTTTCTGTAATTTTGAGTCCTATTAATTTTTATAGTAGGTAAATAATCTTACTTAATAAATCTACAAATTTTTGCATTAGCACTAGTGTCAATATGAAATCTCATATTGCAACTAGTGCGAATATATGCATCATTAAAATTACAGAAAATTACTTTTAGTAAAATTTTCAGAACGGACTGGAACGAACCAATAAGTCTCATATCAACGACTTAGCTAAAAATTTTGGGTCCTCATACAAACTTCTAACAGGTGCTCTGTTGTCCTAATTTTCAAAAATAAAATTACAAAAGTATATATTGAAGTATTATTTTAGATAGTAACTACAGGGAAGGTATTCATATTTTTTTTATAAAGTACATTATTTACTGTAGGTATATCTTTACCATAAAAATTATCAGCTTTCTGTATTGAACTCAAATTTATACTGACCTTCTAAAAAATTCACCTTAAGGCTTGTCTTCAGTCAATTTAAACATTCAATTCTTTTATTTTGGGTTGCCTGTCTATAGACTCACAAAAAAACCCTACCCTAAGGCCCTCCGCACACGGAGCTACTCGAAAGAAACTGAAAAGTAACGCAATTTAAACTACAATCACTAACCAGTTGCTTGCTCGTCACCGCTAATGCATTTATATGGAGGTCCGCTCACGAAGCTACAGCTCGGCTACTGGTTTGTAATTAATTTGTGATCAGTTACAGAAAACTCGACATGCTAGTCGCCGGGCTATCAGTTACCAATTAAATTCTAAGAAATCAACAAATAGACAATATGAATGAACACGTTATTAATGCGAAATTCGTAAAGGAGGCAGATAATTGCCCCCTTTATACCATAATTATACACATACACTAGCAGAATATTATAATATAGAACTTTGTTTGTTAATTTTAATGTGTTTTTTAGCCCTGAGGAAGGCAACAAAAATTTCCGAAACGTTGGTCTTGTATCAAATGGTATAATTTTATAATAAAGAAGTCCAAATTAGTGCTCATGATTTACTACTCAACATAAGAAAGTTTTGGATGTGAGAAAAAACATTTATTATTATAATATATGAGTGAACCCAAAATGTTCTTCTTTATCTTTTATATCTGCGTTTCACTTCTCACTTGCACACCCTTATTTATCTTCTGATCGTTTTTAAATGTTTGTAAAGCTATACTACCCCTTAAAAAGTTTTATTTAGCAATTTTTGTATATGTTTATTGAGAATCAGGCCTACTGCGATCAAAAATAGATGCAAAAAAATGGGAAATCAGAATAGACCCAGTGTTATCGAAAAATGTTGTTAGAAAAAGTTGCTCAGAATCAGAACTATAGTCGCAATACAATATTTTATTGAAAAATTATTATTATTATTACGATTTTATACAATAAATGTTTCACTTATTATCTTCATACCCCTCTATCTTCTTTATTTATTTTCTGATCGATTTCTAATGTTGGTCAATTATACTACCTTTTTGCGATTTTGAGCTTTGCATTTTTTAACTAACTGTTTTCGATAAAACTACTATGACTTTTCGCATTTCATTTTGATTGCAGTAGGCTACTAGTTTTCCACTAAACTTATTTAGAAAATGTAAAAAGTAAACACTTTTAAAAACAGTAATAATTGATTAACATTTGAAATGGATCAGAAAATAAATAAGGAAAATACAAGCCGAGAAATGAAACATGTTATGAAATCATAATAATAATAATAACAATAATTTTCCATAATTGGATTTCGACAATTTTTGTGGTTGTGGGCACCTTTTTGTAATAACATTTTTTGCATTTATTTGTTATTGGTGTAAGCTACTGGATTATGGTAAATTTATTTAAAAATTGTAGAAATGATGTTTTGAAACTGCAGTATAACTGACTAAAATTATCAGAAAATAAATAAGAAAGATACAAGGGTGCGAAGGTAAGAAGTGGAACAAACTGTATAATAATAATAATAAAGAACCATGTTTTCCTCGTCACTTAAATACATATTTTATTTTTACTACGGTATAGTGAAAATACTCAATTATGCAAAACAGAAAACACGACAGCGATGTGCTTTCGGGCTGAATAGTTCGAAACTGATTTAAATCTCGTTACTTTTGCGTTTCTTCGTGTGCGAAGCAACAATAAAAACCAATTACTAATCACTTTATGATTTCAATCACTGACCAGTCCGATCACTATTGAGTAGCTCCGTGTGCGGAGAGCCTAAGTATTGACGAAGGTTACCTTAGTGCGCCCTATGCAGAACTACTTAAGACCTTGGAAAAACTAGAGCAAATAATTTGAATAGTACATAAAAAGTGTAGATACACGGGTTCTGTCTCACTTTTGACCTTGAAGTTTTTTAAAGGTTACGGGATTAGCCGAGGTCAAGGTCACGGGCCTAGCCGGGGCCAAGGTCATTGGCCTAGCCGGGGTCATTGACCTCACCTAGGCCACGTCCAGTTCCCACGATGCCGTTTTGGGGCTAAATGTCTAATTTTGAAATTTTACAATATTTCTACGCTTATCAAAATTTCCCAGGCTCAACAGGATGTGAGTCATCGTTTGAGAATGCAAACTTGTTGAGACTTGCAGATGTGGGAGTCTCGCAGGACGTTATTGTATATCAATTGAACAATGACGTCCATTGTTTGAGAAATCTGAACGATTGCAAAAAATAATTGGACAATGAAGTCTTTGTTGTCTGGAGGAATTTTTGCTATCTTCCATTATCAGATAAACCGGATGTTATTGTCTGGAGCTTCAGACTTGTTCATGTTTGAGAAATGTGCAAGACTGGTAAAAATTGAACAATGAAACCCATTGTTTCAGAAAAATTTACACAACCGCTAAATTAAATGGAGCTTTTGTTTGGAAATTTTTTGCTGATGTATAAAATTATTACAAATATATTATGCATTACTGACCAACCTGGAATATTCTTGTAACCAATTTTATAAACACAATGGTGTAATAAGACCACAATGTAAATATACTTGTATTTATTTTGTCTAAAACGTACATGTATAAAATTATTACAAATATATATATATTATACATCAGCTAATTATTGCGCTACGGATGTTGTTATCATCTCTGTCTAGACGGGCAATGTGGAGCAGGTTAATGGAAATGATCAGACGTAGGTGCAACACCGATAACAAAATCTACAATTCATCACATAAGATTATTTAAGCACATATTAGCGATAAAATACATTTTAATAAATTTCGCTACAATCCCAACCTACTACTTACTGTTTTGATAATGATTATCAGAGGATGTTACGAAATGTGCATAGACGTAATGAAAACTAAAAGTTTTTGTGACTACTACTTTGAAGAGGCGCCTGCTATACTAAAGACGATTAGAAATAGGGTTAATTGGAGAATAAAAAAAATATTTTAGGAATACTGCAGGTTGTATAGGTATAATAAAGACATTTATGAAATATTCTGTGTTTTATTTGTTGAAAACATGTTTGAAGCTCTGGGTGAGACACACGAGTGACTGTGATATGGTGACTGATAGTCTCTCACATATTTTGATTATAAAGAAATATTATTATGCTGTAGAGATTTACAGATTACAGTTCGGAGTGTAAACTGAGTTAAAAATTTAGAATATTCTTATACAACTATTAGCAACGGTACCATTTAATTACATATTGTTTTCTTTTACGTAAAACCCAAATTTTAGATTCGATTGTTTTAATATAGGTTCGAAAGCACTGCTTAGGTAAACTGAAGCTATTATAGTGAACAGGAGATTTATATCTTTTTATATTTTCGATGGACAGATTTACACGCACTTCTCAGTGTGAAATTACACATTTTCTTGAATTTCCGCTAAGACACAAGATTGGTGGCAACAATATATATATTTATACTATTGGAGGTTATTATAATGATCACAAGTAAAATTATTACAAATATATATTGTTTTTTGTATAATTAACTTGAAAAAAGGCTTCCACGAATGGGGCCCCCAGTTAATCCGCTGCGAATTCCGGTTCAATATAATTGCCGGGAACTGCCACTTAATAGCCCTTGACTTGGTTCAGTTATTTGTTGGAGTGAAACAAGACTTAACAAACACGAGTATATTGAGTAACAACGATTACAAACGTCACTGATGGACCGATGGTTTTTTACAATAGCTTCAACTGTTGTGACACGCTTGGATTGGCCACTCGAAAATAGCGAATCGCGCGTAACCGTCGCACAAAACAACCTGGAAACGTCTTTACCAGGGAGCTAGACCGACCGCAAACCAGCACAAAGCATAGCTGAACTTGCTTACTCGAAATTCTGAATCTAACAGAAGCTGAATTGACAATGAGCTGAACTCGCAAATTCAACAAGGAGGGGAAGGCTCAAACACTATTGGCTGAGGCGATCCTGCGTAGCCAATCGGAGCGTCGCACGTTGTTTAGGAATAAATGCTTATTTTAAGAAATCTTAATGCTAAGCTCTCTCAATGAGGCATTGTATTGAACGAAATCCATAAACACATGAGTCCCAAATACGCTAAGTCGGCTTAAGTCCTATTAGAAAGTGTATCCATCCGCTTAAAAGCCATTAAGGGAAGCTTACAAATTCCTTTCCAATATTAACAGAGGCAAACAAATACGGCAAGATGCAAATTTGACTTTACCACGACCTTTGAATGAGATAGAACAGTTATGACTTGAATTACATGAATAATTATAAGCAAAAAGGTTTTGATGCACGCATCTGTGTGAATCAAACATGCCGCCCCCGAAGTGCCGACTATGGCACGACGTGATTAAATCCCAAAATTAAACTGAAATCTAAAACTACCAAATAATCAAATGCATAACAAGAACTAATGACACATGGTAATCCAAGAGCCTTACAGATAACCTACAACTAGCATGAATACAAGCAAAGGAGCAACTAAACCTAGCAAAATGTTCAATCAACGAAAACTACCAACTAAGAGCAAAGTCAATGTTTATTGCCCTTGATAGCAATGATCGTCTTTGGGTAGGACGTACACTTTACGCACCGAGCGTTTCAGGAGATTCCATCGGGAATCGCGCACCTGCACCACACGCACAACACCATCTGCTCCTGGATATGTGGCCGAGATGATTGCCAGTGGCCAACGGTAGCTTGGAGATGCCTCGTCGTGTACGAGTACCACGTCGCCCACCTGGGGGGCTAGAGACGTGCTGGGGGACTTCCACTTAGGCCGGCGCTGCAGGAGGTGGAGGTAGTCCCGGGACCAACGATCCCAAAACTGCTGGGACAGCCGCTGGACCAGCCCATAGCGGCTGAGACGATTTTCCGGTATGTCCTGGAGTTGGGCTTCCGGAAACGAAGTCAGCTTCCGACCGATCAAGAAGTGGGCAGGAGTATGGACTTCGGGGAATGAGGCGTCGGTAGGGAGAACACAGAGTGGGCGGGAATTTAGTATCGCCTCCACTTGAGTCAGCATGGTGTAATACTCAACGAAAGTTAACTTTGCATTGCAAGATATTCGCCTTAAATAATATTTCAATGACTTTACCCCCGCTTCCCAGATGCCGCCAAAGTGCGGAGAGCGTGCCGGAATAAAATTCCACTTAATGCTATGTTTCGACAATTCCTCCCTTATGCATTGCTCACTAGAGCCTGACAGGATATTTTTTAATTCCGATAGCTGATTTCTGGCACCGGTGAAACAGGTAGCATTGTCAGAAAATATGTTGGAGGGTAAACCACGTCTGGAGATGAATCTCCTCAACGATGCGATGAAAGCCTCCGTCGTGAGGTCTTCCACGAGTTCAATATGAATAGCCTTCGTGGCCAAACACACAAATAAGGCTACGTAAGCCTTTACTTCTTTCGCGCCTCGCCCGGATTTGTTTTTTATAAACACGGGACCCGCGTAGTCTATCCCGCAATTGCTGAAAGGAGGAGAGGGTGTGACACGAGCTTCGGGTAGTGATCCCATCAAGTGTTCATTCATCTTAGGCTTGGCCCGGAAGCATATCACGCAATTGTGTATTACTTTACGTATCAGGTCTTTGGCCCTCACGATCCAAAACTTATCCCGCAATGAGGCCAGTAACACCGCGTGTCCACAATGCAAGAGCCGCAAATGCTCTTGCTTCACGATTAGCAACGACAAAGGGTGACTAGCTGGTAACAAAAGGGGATGTTTCTGATCAAAGCTTAGATTGGAATTTTCTAGACGGCCGCCCACGGGCAGTAGGCCCTGATCGTCCAGAAATGGGTTTAGAGAAAGCAGCGCACTATTTTTCGGCAATGGCGCTTTCTGAGACAAAACTGCTATTTCTCCGGAAAAGACTTCCGCCTGGGCAATTTTGATCAGACGGCGAGTCGCGTCCTCCAATTCGTCAATGGCTGGAGGTCCTGACCAGCGCGTTTCGGTGTTTCTGTTTCTCGCGAGACGCAGGCAGTACGCGATTACGCGCTGTAATTTTGTGAAACTGGAATAGCGCCTGAAAAGTTCAAATTCTGGGACGCGATGGTGAAGAGTGGCCACTACTGGGCGCGACTCCTGGGCTGCTAGCTCACCCGAATCAATTTTAACGGTCTGGGGTTTTAAGTCCGCCTGTGACAAAAACTCTGGCCCGTGCCACCACAAGCGTGAGTTGAGTAACTCCTGGGGTAACATTCCCCTGCTAATTATATCGGACGGGTTGCAATTTGTACGCACGTGAAACCATTCTTCCCTATTGCTTAGTTCGTGAATCTCGGACACCCGGTTCGCGACGAACGTCTTCTAATTACTCGCATCCTTATTTATCCAGTGCAGAGTTATGGTGGAGTCCGACCAATAGTACACGCGTTCAAATTTAAATGCGGAGGAATCGAGTATAGTTTTAATCAAACGAGCCAACAGTAAGGCTGCGCAAAGTTTCAGACGAGGGAAGGATATTGTTTTTAATGGAGCGACCCTTGACTTAGCACAAAGCAAATTGGTGGTGACATTACCGCGCGCGTCAACGCAACGTATATACACGGCGCACCCATAGGCTACAGAACTCGCGTCCGCAAATCCGTGGAGATCTATCGAATTTAAGTCATCGCAAATTACCCGTCTCGGAATTGCCAATGAGCCCAAAGCGTGTAATGAAGAATGGAGTTCGTCGTATCTGGAGCGCATCTCCATGGGCACCGTTTCGTCCCATGACAACTTCAACTGCCAAAGCCGTTGCACGAGAAGTTTCAAAGTTAGAAAGCTTAGACCAAGTAGTCCCAAGGGATCGAATACTTGAGCCATACTAGAGAGTATAGCCCGCTTGGTAACTGATTTGCAACAGCTAGGGTTCACTCTGTAACTTAGCACGTCCCGCCGAGTATCCCAAAAAATGCTGAGAGTTTTCTCCGTGGCGTCTTCCGTCAAAGAAATGGGCTCTACGCTGCCGCGATCCACACCAATGGCGCTAGCTACTTTACTGTCGTTGGATGCCCACTTTCGCAATTCAAACCCGTACCCCGACAAAGCGCTACTAATTTCGAATTGCGTTTTTATGGCTTCCGCCCTATTTTCAAAACCAGTCAGTAGGTCATCTACATAAAAATTCCGGCTAATTCTTAATGAGGCCTCTGGAAGCGATGCTTCGATTTCCTGGGCGATTTGTATCAAGCACCTAGTTGCTAGGTACGAGGCTGATTTAGTACCGTAGGTGACCGTTAATAATTTGAAGCATTTTACCGCTGAGGTTTTGTCGTCACGCCATAAAATTAATTGGTATTGCGTCTGCGAGGGGTCCACGAGGATTTGCCTATACATTTTGGCGCAATCTGCTTTCAGCACGTACTTGAATTGCCTAAAGCGACAAAGAATTGCAAACAACGACTGCTGGATCACTGGGCCCTTATGTTGAAGGTCGTTAAGCGATACTCCGGAGGAGGACGCACAACTGCCGTCAAAAACAACGCGATGTTTGGTCGTTGAACTGTCCTCCTTTATGACTGGCAAATGTGGCAAATAAAACCGAGGATGAGGAAGGCTCGCTTCGTCGTCCACCTTGCTCAAGTAACCAAGCGACTCGTATTCTTTGAGAAATGCGGAATACGCGGTTTTCAACTCGGGATTTTTTGACAATTTGTTTTCTAATGAATAGAAACGCTTTAACGCTATACCGCGCGAGTCTCCCAGCGATGGAGCATCTTTCCTGAAAGGTATGCTTACGATGAACCTACGCGGCTCCGACGACGCCCGTTTCGTAGTCGATTGAAAATGGTCTTCGCAAAATTTGTCATCAGCAGAGAGTCGGCCTGATGAACCGTACGCCCCCTCGATTTCCCAAAATCTCTGAATGCCGTGCTCGATGCCGGCTACACTTAAATGAACTCTATTTGAAAGAATGAGCGCTCGATTTTCGACATTCATGTTTCCGCCTAAAACCCAACCAAAAAAAGTTTTTGTTAAGAATGGCTTCTCTGGGCCCAATTTCACCTGTCCCTGACAGAGCACTTGCCAAAAGACATTCGCGCCTAATAAAAGATCAATCTTTCCCGGTGTATTACAATCTAAATCGGATAGCACAATGTTTGGTGGGATCTTCAAATCCCTTAACGAGAAAGAAAGGACCGGCAGAGGGTCCGTAATTTTGTCTAAAACAACACAGCTCAAAATGTCCTCGTATTTCCCGTTGCGGGAGCGGATTCGAACGTTTGCTCTGAATTCAGCGTTCAGAGCCCTGGCACCAACACCCGACAGTGAGGTGATATTACCTCGTTTCTCAATTTTCAAATTTTGACACAAGTCGGAGCTAACTTAGTTAAGTTGGGATCCGGGGTCCAAAAGAGCTTTTGCCCGGGAAAATGACCCGGAGGATCCTTCTACGAATACGCTAACCGTGGACAATAAAACTTGCGCTGGCGCCGCGATTGCAGGACGGCTACAGGCTGCTGAAACGGATGCGACGGGTGCCTCGCTCGGGGCGACGGCCCCGACCTCCCGTGTGTCGCTGCTGGTTTCTGGCGGTCCAGGACGCGGCGACGGAGCATTTTCGTGCGCGTCGCGCTTTGGACGCAAACACAGTAAAGTATGGTGCTTTTTTTCTGCATACGCGGCATCTCGACGATGTGCATTTTACCACGAAATGTCCGGGCTTGAGACAATTGTTGCATAATTTCAAACGGCGCGCCTCTTCGATACGAGCGTTTACTGACAATTTTGAAAATGATTTGCAAGAGCTAATCGAATGATTATTATTTTTGCAAAAATCACAAGAGTGATTACCATGCTCTCTGGCTACATGAGCGCGTGCATGACTTTTTTGCTCGGATCCCTGATTTCCCAAACTCGAACCTATTTTCGCAGCTTCCAGCGAACCTAATAAGTGACTTTTGCTCTCTAAAAGATCTAACAACTCTCGCACAGTAGGAAATTGTCCGGTATGTTTGTATAATTCCCAGTCAGTCTGCATTGCAGAGCTGAGCTTCGAAACTATGATATGTATTAGTATGGTGTCGACTGTGGGTTCCCCGTACGCCTTTAAAATTTCCAAAATTCTAACTACACTATCGAGCAGCCTTTGAACAGACGAATGTGAATCCTTTTTACGCTCTCTAAACTGAATATCGCATTTATGTTTGATTTTACTATCAGTTTCTTATTTTCAAATCGCTTGACTAGGATGTCCCAAGCAATGGTATAGTTATCGTTGGTAACTTTTAACGACGAGATTGAACTAGCAGCTTCTCCCTTAAGGGAAGAAATCAAAGAAATCTTGACGAACAGAAAACCAACCCGCTGCCGATCGCTGCCGCTTGACGTGGGACCTGGACTCGGTGTAGGCTCTCGATGGTTGAATTCCCTGGTGTTGGCGAAGCTTCTTGACGCTCTCCGACTAAATGATGTTGGAGCAATTGCATCCACCAGCTATTGGAAACTTGTACACTCGCGTTTTTTAGCTTCTTCCACATCCGGCTCGAAGGACCAATGTTTTTTGTATGATTAACTTGAAAAGAGGCTTCCACGAATGGGGCCCCCAGTTAATCCGCTGCGAATTCCGGTTCAATGGGATTGCCGGGAACTGCCACTTAATAACCCTTGACTTGGGTTCAGTTATTTGTTGGAGTGAAACAAGACTTAACAAACACGAGTATATTGAGTAACAACGATTACAAACGTCACTGATGGACCGATGGTTTTTTACAATAGCTTCAACTGTTGTGACACGCTTGGATTGGCCACGCGAAAATAGCGAATCGCGCGTAACCGTCGCACAAAACAACCTGGAAACGTCTTTACCAGGGAGCTAGACCGACCGCAAACCAGCACAAAGCATAGCTGAACTTGCTTACTCGAAATTCTGAATCTAACTGAAGCTGAATTGACAATGAGCTGAACTCGCAAATTCAACAAGGAGGGGAAGGCTCAAACACTATTGGCTGAGGCGATCCTGCGTAGCCAATCGGAGCGTCGCACGTTGTTTAGGAATAAATGCTTATTTTAAGAAATCTTAATGCTAAGCTCTCTCAATGAGGCATTGTATTGAACGAAATCCATAAACACATGAGTCCCAAATACGCTAAGTCGGCTTAAGTCCTATTAGAAAGTGTATCTATCCGCTTAAAAGCCATTAAGGAAAGCTTACAAATTCCTTTCCAATATTAACAGAGGCAAACAAATACGGCAAGATGCAAATTTGACTTTACCACGACCTTTGAATGAGATAGAACAGTTATGACTTGAATTACATGAATAATTATAATCAAAAAGGTTTTGATGCACGCATCTGTGTGAATCAAACATATATTCTGCATCACTAGTCAACCTGACTTGTTCCTGTAACCGGTTTTATAAGTATTGATATGAAAACTTTTACAAATCTTTAAGTTGTTAGGTTGACTGTGTGCCAGGTTTCCACGATCTTTGTTTGGAAATTTTTGCTGAATGTATTTAATGACCTCCATTATCAGTGTCTGAAGAAATTTGAGACAATGATCTGTAAAAATTATCTTGAAATAAATTTGTCAAGTACTGATGTCTGTTAGACAAACAAAAAAGAATTGCCAGGTGTGGGGTTCGAACCCACGCTCCCCTTAGAGAACCGAAGCTTAGATCCGGCGCCTTAGACCTCTGGGCCAACCTGGAATGTTCCTGTAACTAATTTTATAGGCACAATGGTGTAATAAAAACAAACAATGTAAATATACTTGTATTTATTTTTGTCTAAAACGTACATGTATAAAATTATTACAAATATATATTATACATCAGCTAATTATTGTGCTACGGATGTTGTTGTCATATCTGTCTGGACGATCTCCTCGAAGACAAGTTTCGTGCTGCTACCGCACTTGCCACCCGCGATGATATAGTAACGACGTTCTCCTAATTGTTGCAAGTCAGCATCTGTTAGGCATTCGTAGCGTGCTGGTAGAATAAATCTGAAGTTGTCCAATTCTTCTGCCACTTTATTGCCATATTTAGTCGGACACTGATACACATTTATTATTAGATATTTTTTGTCAATCTTCAAATCTCGTACATTTCCCCACTCTTTAACCTCATTTAAGTTGCAAAGTTTCTGGTTGAAATCTGCCATGTTTTATTGGAAAGAGCGCGTACAGGAGAATGCTAGAAACGCTGCAACACATCAGGTTTATATAGCACCAGTCAGAATGCTAACGTGCTGAGTGTTTGAGAATGTTTGCACCGGATGTGAGTCATTGTCTCAGAATGCGTGCGGTTGCTAAAATAAATGTATGGTGTCTTTGTTTGAAAAATGTACACCGGATGCTGTTCAGACTTGTTTAAACTGATGTGGGCATCTGGCGGATGTTATTGTCTGAGAATTTGCCGAATGCTGCAAAAAATAAATGTATACAGTCGTTGTTTGAGAAAATGCTAAGTTGCTAATAACTGTTCCTCGAATGCAGGTTTCCACGAAAAACTAAAGCTCCTACAGGCCATATTCTTAGGATCAAGTATTGAATTTACATTTTGTGTGTTGATTGTGACTTTAAATGAAGTATAAGTGTAACGTTTCGCCCAGCGGGAACGCGTTTTTTCTGATTTAAAATTAATTCGCGCGTTCTCCCCTAGTGATGTCTACGTTTCTTATCAAAGGTTGAATCTTTAGAACGCCCAACCAGCGATAAAAATACGTCATCGAAGAGGCACAGGTCCCCGTTTGCGCCATTCTCCCACTCAGAATGTCCGAAGTGGTTGCTAGATGCACGAAGCAGGAAGAGGGGACATAAAAACTGCTTCACGACCGCTCCACGAGAGATTCCCTCCGGCATTCTCAGCATTCATTCCAGTATCCACCCAGTCCCAGATCATCCCCAATCCTGTCCGTCCCGTCCGATTTAAAAGAGAATTCTTCCCTCAGACTTTGAAATCCTGCATCCTGAATTTACCTGTAGCTAAGTCGAACCGGAGACTCCAATCTAGGAGGCCGTGTTTCTAGCTAAAACCCAAACAAATCCCAGTCCTGCAAGCCAGTTCCTGGAAGCGACGACCTCCCCAGAGGACCGCTTCACTGGTTTGCCCTGTCAATATTCAGCCTAAATTTTAGCCCAAGCCCCGTCAACAATTATTTGTAACAATTTCCTGGAAGACATGTTGGAGACGAAGACTCGTTCACGAGGCCGTTTCGCATGCTTCTTATAATAATTAAGCCAGCCACTCAGCGTAATTAAACTCGAAACAAACATATTAGAACTCATAATTCAAAAGGCTGCCAAATGGCCACATAGACACAGTATTTTCTAATGTCCTACTGTAGTGTTTTTCAGTTACAGTAAATTAGTAGGAGCAGCTTCCACACTCTTTAACAAATAAATCCTACATTTAGCTTAATATAACGTTTAACAAGAGCAGTTTCGATTTTCATTGGCATTTATTGCATTTAATTATATTTAATCCGTATTTAGGGCAGCCGTCAACAACAATATGAACGTTTTACATAAGATTGCTACTTAAATACTACGCAGAGGCATTCGGGGAGCTTATATTTATCAGAATAACCGCTTGTAAATGGCCACATAGATACAGTATCTTCTAATGTCCTTCTGTAGTGTTTTTTCAGTTACAGTAAATTAGTAGGAGCAGCTTTCCACACTCTTTAACAACTAAATCCTACATTTAGCTTAATATAACGTTTAACAAGAGCAGTTTCGATTTTCGCTGGCATTTATTGCTTTTAAATATATTTTATCCGTATTTAGGGCAGCCGTCAACAATAATATGAATGTTTTACATACGTTTGCTACTTAAATACTACGCAGAGGCATTCGGGGAGCTTATATTTATCAGATTAATCGCTTAGAAATGATTACCTGGACATTTTACTATAGTTTGCTGCCTAAATAATAAGCAGAGGTATTCGTTGAGCTTATATTTACCAGAATAAACAATTACAAATGGCCACATAGACACAGTATTTTCTAATGTCCTACTGTAGTGTTTTTCAGTTACAGTAAATTAGTAGGAGCAGCTTCCACACTCTTTAACAAATAAATCCTACATTTAGCTTAATATAACGTTTAACAAGAGCAGTTTCGATTTTCATTGGCATTTATTGCATTTAATTATATTTTATCCGTATTTAGGGCAGCCGTCAACAACAATATAAACGTTTTACATAAGATTGCTACTTAAATACTACGCAGAGGCATTCGGGGAGCTTATATTTATCAGATTAAACGGTTAGAAATGGTCACCTGGACATTTTACTATAGTTTGCTGCCTAAATAATAAGCAGAGGTATTCGTAGAGCTTATATTTACCAGAATAAACAATTACAAATGGCCACATAGACACAGTATTTTCTAATGTCCTACTGTAGTGTTTTTCCAGTTACAGTAAATTAGTAGGAACAGCTTTCCACACTCTTTAACAAATAAATCCTACATTTAGCTTAATATAACGTGTAACAAAAGCAGTTTCGATTTTCGCTGGCATTTATTGCATTTAATTATTTTTTATCCGTATTTAGGGCAGCCGTCAACAACAATGTGAATGTTTTACATAAGTTTGCTACTTAAATACTACGCAGAGGCATTCGGGGAGCTTATATTTATCAGATTAAACGCTTAGAAATGGTCACCTAGATATTTTACTATAGTTTGCTGCCTAAATAATAAGCAGAGGTATTCGTTGAGCTTATATTTACCAGAATAAACAATTACAAATGGCCACATAGAAACAGTATTTTCTAATGTCCTACTGTAGTGTTTTTCCAGTTACAGTAAATTAGTAGGAGCAGCTTTCCACACTCTTTAACAAATAAATCCTTCATTTAGCTTAATATAACGTTTAACAAGAGCAGTTTCGATTTTTGCTGGCAGTTATTGCATTTAATTATATTTTATCCGTATTTAGGGCAGCCGTCAACAACAATATGAATGTTTTACATAAGTTTGCTACTTAAATACTACGCAGAGGCAGTCGGGGAGCTTATATTTATCAGATTAAACGGTTAGAAATGGTCACCTGGACCTTCTACTATAGTTTGCTGCCTAAATAATAAGCAGAGGTATTCGCAGAGCTTATATTTACCAGAATAAACAATTACAAATGGCCACATTGACACAGTATTTTCTAATGTCCTACTGTAGTGTTTTTCCAGTTACAGTAAATTAGTAGGAGCAGCTTTCCACACTCTTTAACAAATAAATCCTACATTTAGCTTAATATAACGCTTAACAAGAGCAATTTCGATTTTCGCCAGCATTTATTGCATTTAATTATATTTTATCCGTATTTAGGGCAGCGGTCAACAACAATATGATTGTTTTACATAAGTTTGCTACTTAAATACTACGCAGAAGCATTCGGGGAGCTTATATTTATCAGATTAAACGCTTAGAAATGGTCACCTGGACATTTTACTATAGTTTGCTGCCTAAATAATAAGCAGAGGTATTCGTAGAGCTTATATTTACCAGAATAAACAATTACAAATGGCCACACAGACACTGTATTTTCTAATGTCCTACTGTAGTGTTTTTCCAGTTACAGTAAATTAGTAGGAGCAGCTTTCCACACTCTTTAACAAATAAATCCTACATTTAGCTTAATATAACGTTTAACAAGTGCAGTTTCGATTTTCGCTGGCATTTATTGCATTTAATTATATTTTATCCGTATTTAGGGCAACCGTCAACAACAATATGAACGTTTTACATAAGATTGCTACTTAAATACTACGCAGAGGCATTCGGGGAGCTTATATTTATCAGAATAACCGCTTGTAAATGGCCACATAGATACAGTATCTACTAATGTCCTTCTGTAGTGTTTTTTCAGTTACAGTAAATTAGTAGGAGCAGCTTTCCACACTCTTTAACAAATAAATCCTACATTTAGCTTAATATAACGTTTAACAAGAGCAGTTTCGATTTTCGCTGGCATTTATTGCATTTAATTATATTTTATCCGTATTTAGGGCAACCGTCAACAACAATATGGACGTTTTACATAAGATTGCTACTTAAATACTACGCAGAGGCATTCGGGGAGCTTATATTTATCAGATTAAAGGCTTAGAAATGGTCACCTGGACATTTTACTATAGTTCGCTACCTAAATAATAAGCATAGGTATTCGTAGAGCTTATATTTACCAGAATAAACAATTACAAATGGCCACATAGAAACAGTATTTTCTAATGTCCTACTGTAGTGTTTTTCCAGTTACAGTAAATTAGTAGGAGCAGCTTTCCACACTCTTTAACAAATAAATCCTACATTTAGCTTAATATAACGTTTAACTAGAGGAGTTTCGATTTTTGCTGGCATTTATTGCATTTAATTGTATTTTATCCATATTTGGGCAGCCGTCAACAATAATATGAATGTTTTACATAAGTTTGCTACTTAAATACTACGCAGAGGCATTCGGGGAGCTTATATTTATCAGATTAAACGCTTATAAATGGTCACCTGGACATTTTACTATAGTTTGCTGCCTAAATAATAAGCAGAGGTATTCGTAGTGATTTTATTTACCAGAATAAACAATTACAAATGACCACATAGACACAGTATTTTCTAATGTCCTACTGTAGTGTTTTTCCAGTTACAGTAAATTAGTAGGAGTAGCTTTCCGCACTCTTTAACAAATAAATGCTACATTTAGCTTAATATAACGTTTAACTAGAGGAGTTTCGATTTTTGCTGGCATTTATTGCATTTAATTATATTTTATCCATATTTGGGCAGCCGTCAACAATAATATGAATGTTTTACATAAGTTTGCTACTTAACTACTGCGCAGAGGCATTCGGGGAGCTTATATTTATCAGATTAAACGCTTATAAATGGTCACCTGGACATTTTACTATAGTTTGCTGCCTAAATAATAAGCAGAGGTATTCGTAGTGATTTTATTTACCAGAATAAACAATTACAAATGACCACATAGACACAGTATTTTCTAATGTCCTACTGTAGTGTTTTTCCAGTTACAGTAAATTAGTAGGAGTAGCTTTCCGCACTCTTTAACAAATAAATGCTACATTTAGCTTAATATAACGTTTAACAAGAGCAGTTTCGATTTTCGCTGGCATTTATTGCATTTAATTATATTTTATCCATATTTGGGCAGCCGTCAACAATAATATGAATGTTTTACATAAGTTTGCTACTTAAATACTACGCAGAGGCATTCGGGGAGCTTATATTTATCAGATTAAACGCTTATAAATGGTCACCTGGACATTTTACTATAGTTTGCTGCCTAAATAATAAGCAGAGGTATTCGTTGAGCTTATATTTACCAGAATAAACAATTACAAATGGCCACATAGACACAGTATTTTCTAATGTCCTACTGTAGTGTTTTTCAGTTACAGTAAATTAGTAGGAGCAGCTTCCACACTCTTTAACAAATAAATCCTACATTTAGCTTAATATAACGTTTAACAAGAGCAGTTTTGATTTTCATTGGCATTTATTGCATTTAATTATATTTAATCCGTACTTAGGGCAGCCGTCAACAACAATATGAACGTTTTACATAAGATTGCTACTTAAATACTACGCAGAGGCATTCGGGGAGCTTATATTTATCAGAATAACCGCTTGTAAATGGCCACATAGATACAGTATCTTCTAATGTCCTTCTGTAGTGTTTTTTCAGTTACAGTAAATTAGTAGGAGCAGCTTTCCACACTCTTTAACAACTAAATCCTACATTTAGCTTAATATAACGTTTAACAAGAGCAGTTTCGATTTTCGCTGGCATTTATTGCTTTTAAATATATTTTATCCGTATTTAGGGCAGCCGTCAACAATAATATGAATGTTTTACATACGTTTGCTACTTAAATACTACGCAGAGGCATTCGGGGAGCTTATATTTATCAGATTAAACGCTTAGAAATGATTACCTGGACATTTTACTATAGTTTGCTGCCTAAATAATAAGCAGAGGTATTCGTTGAGCTTATATTTACCAGAATAAACAATTACAAATGGCCACATAGACACAGTATTTTCTAATGTCCTACTGTAGTGTTTTTCTGTTACAGTAAATTAGTAGGAGCAGCTTCCACACTCTTTAACAAATAAATCCTACATTTAGCTTAATATAAAGTTTAACAAGAGCAGTTTCGATTTTCATTGGCATTTATTGCATTTAATTATATTTTATCCGTATTTAGGGCAGCCGTCAACAACAATATAAACGTTTTACATAAGATTGCTACTTAAATACTACGCAGAGGCATTCGGGGAGCTTATATTTATCAGATTAAACGGTTAGAAATGGTCACCTGGACATTTTACTATAGTTTGCTGCCTAAATAATAAGCAGAGGTATTCGTAGAGCTTATATTTACCAGAATAAACAATTACAAATGGCCACATAGACACAGTATTTTCTAATGTCCTACTGTAGTGTTTTTCCAGTTACAGTAAATTAGTAGGAACAGCTTTCCACACTCTTTAACAAATAAATCCTACATTTAGCTTAATATAACGTGTAACAAAAGCAGTTTCGATTTTCGCTGGCATTTATTGCATTTAATTATTTTTTATCCGTATTTAGGGCAGCCGTCAACAACAATGTGAATGTTTTACATAAGTTTGCTACTTAAATACTACGCAGAGGCATTCGGGGAGCTTATATTTATCAGATTAAACGCTTAGAAATGGTCACCTAGATATTTTACTATAGTTTGCTGCCTAAGTAATAAGCAGAGGTATTCGTTGAGCTTATATTTACCAGAATAAACAATTACAAATGGCCACATAGAAACAGTATTTTTTAATGTCCTACTGTTGTGTTTTTCCAGTTACAGTAAATTAGTAGGAGCAGCTTTCCACACTCTTTAACAATTAAATCCTTCATTTAGCTTAGTATAACGTTTAACAAGAGCAGTTTCGATTTTTGCTGGCAGTTATTGCATTTAATTATATTTTATCCGTATTTAGGGCAGCCGTCAACAACAATATGAATGTTTTACATAAGTTTGCTACTTAAATACTACGCAGAGGCAGTCGGGGAGCTTATATTTATCAGATTAAACGGTTAGAAATGGTCACCTGGACCTTCTACTATAGTTTGCTGCCTAAATAATAAGCAGAGGTATTCGCAGAGCTTATATTTACCAGAATAAACAATTACAAATGGCCACATTGACACAGTATTTTCTAATGTCCTACTGTAGTGTTTTTCCAGTTACAGTAAATTAGTAGGAGCAGCTTTCCACACTCTTTAACAAATAAATCCTACATTTAGCTTAATATAACGCTTAACAAGAGCAATTTCGATTTTCGCCAGCATTTATTGCATTTAATTATATTTTATCCGTATTTAGGGCAGCGGTCAACAACAATATGATTGTTTTACATAAGTTTGCTACTTAAATACTACGCAGAAGCATTCGGGGAGCTTATATTTATCAGATTAAACGCTTAGAAATGGTCACCTGGACATTTTACTATAGTTTGCTGCCTAAATAATAAGCAGAGGTATTCGTAGAGCTTATATTTACCAGAATAAACAATTACAAATGGCCACACAGACACTGTATTTTCTAATGTCCTACTGTAGTGTTTTTCCAGTTACAGTAAATTAGTAGGAGCAGCTTTCCACACTCTTTAACAAATAAATCCTACATTTAGCTTAATATAACGTTTAACAAGAGCAGTTTCGATTTTCGCTGGCATTTATTGCATTTAATTATATTTTATCCGTATTTAGGGCAACCGTCAACAACAATATGAACGTTTTACATAAGATTGCTACTTAAATACTACGCAGAGGCATTCGGGGAGCTTATATTTATCAGAATAACCGCTTGTAAATGGCCACATAGATACAGTATCTACTAATGTCCTTCTGTAGTGTTTTTTCAGTTACAGTAAATTAGTAGGAGCAGCTTTCCACACTCTTTAACAAATAAATCCTACATTTAGCTTAATATAACGTTCAACAAGAGCAGTTTCGATTTTCGCTGGCATTTATTGCATTTAATTATATTTTATCCGTATTTAGGGCAACCGTCAACAACAATATGGACGTTTTACATAAGATTGCTACTTAAATACTACGCAGAGGCATTCGGGGAGCTTATATTTATCAGATTAAAGGCTTAGAAATGGTCACCTGGACATTTTACTATAGTTCGCTACCTAAATAATAAGCATAGGTATTCGTAGAGCTTATATTTACCAGAATAAACAATTACAAATGGCCACATAGAAACAGTATTTTCTAATGTCCTACTGTAGTGTTTTTCCAGTTACAGTAAATTAGTAGGAGCAGCTTTCCACACTCTTTAACAAATAAATCCTACATTTAGCTTAATATAACGTTTAACTAGAGGAGTTTCGATTTTTGCTGGCATTTATTGCATTTAATTATATTTTATCCATATTTGGGCAGCCGTCAACAATAATATGAATGTTTTACATAAGTTTGCTACTTAAATACTACGCAGAGGCATTCGGGGAGCTTATATTTATCAGATTAAACGCTTATAAATGGTCACCTGGACATTTTACTATAGTTTGCTGCCTAAATAATAAGCAGAGGTATTCGTAGTGATTTTATTTACCAGAATAAACAATTACAAATGACCACATAGACACAGTATTTTCTAATGTCCTACTGTAGTGTTTTTCCAGTTACAGTAAATTAGTAGGAGTAGCTTTCCGCACTCTTTAACAAATAAATGCTACATTTAGCTTAATATAACGTTTAACTAGAGGAGTTTCGATTTTTGCTGGCATTTATTGCATTTAATTATATTTTATCCATATTTGGGCAGCCGTCAACAATAATATGAATGTTTTACATAAGTTTGCTACTTAAATACTGCGCAGAGGCATTCGGGGAGCTTATATTTATCAGATTAAACGCTTATAAATGGTCACCTGGACATTTTACTATAGTTTGCTGCCTAAATAATAAGCAGAGGTATTCGTAGTGATTTTATTTACCAGAATAAACAATTACAAATGACCACATAGACACAGTATTTTCTAATGTCCTACTGTAGTGTTTTTCCAGTTACAGTAAATTAGTAGGAGTAGCTTTCCGCACTCTTTAACAAATAAATGCTACATTTAGCTTAATATAACGTTTAACAAGAGCAGTTTCGATTTTCGCTGGCATTTATTGCATTTAATTATATTTTATCCATATTTGGGCAGCCGTCAACAATAATATGAATGTTTTACATAAGTTTGCTACTTAAATACTACGCAGAGGCATTCGGGGAGCTTATATTTATCAGATTAAACGCTTATAAATGGTCACCTGGACATTTACTATAGTTTGCTGCCTAAATAATAAGCATAGGTATTCGTAGAGCTTATATTTACCAGAATAAACAATTACAAATGGCCACATAGAAACGGTATTTTCTAATGTCCTACTGTAGTGTTTTTCCAGTTACAGTAAATTAGTAGGAGCAGCTTTCCACACTCTTTAACAAATAAATCCTACATTTAGCTTAATATAACGTTTAACTAGAGGAGTTTCGATTTTTGCTGGCATTTATTGCATTTAATTATATTTTATCCATATTTGGGCAGCCGTCAACAATAATATGAATGTTTTACATAAGTTTGCTACTTAAATACTACGCAGAGGCATTCGGGGAGCTTATATTTATCAGATTAAACGCTTATAAATGGTCACCTGGACATTTTACTATAGTTTGCTGCCTAAATAATAAGCAGAGGTATTCGTAGTGATTTTATTTACCAGAATAAACAATTACAAATGACCACATAGACACAGTATTTTCTAATGTCCTACTGTAGTGTTTTTCCAGTTACAGTAAATTAGTAGGAGTAGCTTTCCGCACTCTTTAACAAATAAATGCTACATTTAGCTTAATATAACGTTTAACAAGAGCAGTTTCGATTTTCGCTGGCATTTATTGCATTTAATTATATTTTATCCGTATTTAGGGCAGCCGTCAACAACAATATGAACGTTTTACATAAGATTGCTACTTAAATACTACGCAGAGGCATTCGGGTAGCTTATATTTATCAGAATAACCTCTTGTAAATGGCCACATAGATACAGTAACTTCTAATGTACTTCTGTAGTGTTTTTTCAGTTACAGTAAATTAGTAGGAGCAGCTTTCCACACTCTTTAACAAATAGATCTTAAATTTAGCTTAATATAACGTTTAACAAGAGCAGTTTCGATTTTCGCTGGCATTTATTGCATTTAATTATATTTTATCCGTATTTAGGGCAGCCGTCAACAACAATGTGAATGTTTTACATAAGTTTGCTACTTAAATACTACGCAGAGGCATTCGGGGAGCTTATATTTATCAGATTAAACGCTTAGCAATGGTCACCTAGATATTTTACTATAGTTTGCTGCCTAAATAATAAGCAGAGGTATTCGTTGAGCTTATATTTACCAGAATAAACAATTACAAATGGCCACATAGAAACAGTAGTGTTTTTTCAGTTACAGTAAATTAGTAGGAGCAGCTTTCCACACTCTTTAACAAATAAATCCTACATTTAGCTTAATATAACGTGTAACAAAAGCAGTTTCGATTTTCGCTGGCATTTATTGCATTTAATTATATTTTATCCGTGTTTAGGGCAGCCGTCAACAACAATGTGAATGTTTTACATAAGTTTAGTACTTAAATACTACGCAGAGGCATTCGGGGAGCTTATATTTATCAGATTAAACGCTTAGAAATGGTCACCTAGATATTTTACTATAGTTTGCTGCCTAAAGTTTTCTAATATGGCGCCCGCCGAGAATACATGTTTAAGTGCGCTCTGTGCAATCTGCAATAATAATGCGGTAAATAAACGTGTGCAGTGTCTTAATTGCCACAAGTTCTACCACAACAGTTGCGTCTCTAAAATAAAAAATAAAGTTATATCTTGTGATGCCGGGATAAAGTGTTGCGAGGATGTTAACGAATCTAGCGATGTGGATCTCCCAAATTGTCCTACAATGGACCCAAAATCTACTGAAATTCATTACTTAAAACTTCTGCTGGAAACTAAGGATGTGTTAATTAAACAACTAATGGATAAAAATATACTACTGGAAGAAAAACTAGTAAGTACCAGTAATCAGTTCTCTGAAAATCAGAAAATTCCTAAATCCGTAAATAGGCGCACGCAAGGTCTCAATACAGCTGCATCGTCAAAAGCGAATGTTGCTAGCGATACCGATAATAGTGTACATAAAATCGCAGTCAGAAACAATTTAAGTGAACAACGCAAAATTGATAGCAATCAAGTAGCAAATGCTATTCTAGAAGCAACTACCGTAACAAAATGCAATAAATACATAAATATTGCAGAAAGTGCTTCTGAAGAAGCAACCAGCAAAACCGATTGGAACGTTGTCAAAACCAGACGTAATAAACAACGTCCTTTGGTTGTCGGTACAAACAAAGACTCTAACACACATGTCACTGGTGTAAAGGGTGTTCCTAAAACGGTAACTCTACATGTGTGTCGACTTGCACCCAAAACAAGTGCAGAAAACCTATGCAAATACTTACACCCAAATTTCCCAGAAGCAGTTTGCGAAGCTCTAACGTCTATGAATCCGGAAATTTATGCATCTTTCAAAGTGACTATTCAAGCTGAAAACTTCAAAAAAGCCATGGATCCAACAAACTGGCCTGACCATGCCTGCATTAGGCGTTTTTTATACAGAAAGAAGACGGTAGTAACTCAACGTTAGTGTTTAATCCAAACTTGTTATTGTTGAAAAAAAATCAGCAATATAATCTCACTGAAGGTAACCGCTTTAAAATAATCCACCTTAATACTCAATCTGTGTTCAACAAGTTTAATGAACTCGAAATTTTTACGAGGGAATATAACCCAACATTGTTGTGTTTAACCGAAACATGGACAAAACCAGAAAACAGCCACCTACTTGGCCTAAATAATTATACGCTTGTTACCCATTATACCCGGTCCAACCATGGTCATGGTGGGGTAGCAATTCTTTGCAGGCGTGACCACATTGCTAATCCCGTTGTTAAAATTAACAAACTAAGTGTTGATTTACACTTTGAAATTGCTGCGGTGGAAATCGTTCATAATGGCTGCAATATTTGCGTAATCACGATTTACAGATCGCCTGATGGTGATTTGGAAATATTTTTCAACAATCTCACGCATGCCTTACAGCTTGTTAGCAGTACTGCAGATCAAATATTTTTGGCAGGAGACCTAAACATTAATAAAACAACAACATCTGTAACTACTAAAATACTGTTTGACATATTCGAATCGTTTAAACTAATCGATAAAAATGTTGAACCCACCAGAGTCGTCCGGAACGCGGATGGTACAATTTCAGCTACTACCATAGATTACCTCGTTACCAATCTAGGTGAGGACAGCTTTGTTTATAAAATAATAAAAACTGATATATCTGATCATTACGCCAACATGCTGACCATAACGGACTCAAACTCTACCACAAACCTTCAAACTGCATCGACTCGGAGGACGAAACGATTAATTACTCCACAAAATCTTGAAAATTTCAAGCTTAGTCTGTTACACATCAGCTGGGACCAGATATTTCAAGATGATGTTGATTCAGCTTTTGACGCTTTTATCGAAACTTTCTTATGTGAATTCGACCGCAACTGCCCGAAAATCTCGTTCAGCGGTCAAACATATGGCCCTGCTAAGCCTAGATGGATTTCTCATGAAATAATAAAAATGGGACGCGAACTAAAACTGATTTATACGATAATTCGATGTGCAAATTTGGAGAAATTAAATCAACAGTATAAGTTAAGGAAAAAAACGTACAAGCTCAAAATTAAGATTGCAAAAAAGCAATACTACAGCAGGCTAATTGACAAAGCTGAAAGTAAACCACGCTCATTATGGAAGATCATCAATAACGAGATCTGCGGGAATAAACAAAAAGATGTCATTCTCAAGAAGGATGGCAACACAATTACAAACCCAACCGAGGTGGCAAATACGTTCGCCCAATATTTTTCCTCTGTCGCCGAGGAGCTATCAGTACAACATTTCGGTTCAAATTCTGCTACCGATGTGACCACTTGTGACACACACGCCGAATCATTATATTTACACCCAGTGACACTGGAAGAACTTTCCTCTGTTGTGAACGACCTAAATAACACCTGCAGCTCAGGTGCTGACGGTATTTCAGCTGGAATATTTAAACACGTTTTTCTGGCTATTGCTGAAGGTTTGCTCCATATTATCAATATGTCTTTAACCCAAGGTAAATTTCCAAACAGCTTAAAATTAGCATCTGTCATCCCGGTATTTAAAAAAGGTGACAATAAAAGTGCAGTGAACTACCGACCGATATCAGTTCTGAGTGTCTTTTCCAAAGTGTGCGAAAAAGTTGTGGCAAATCGAATGGTATCATTCCTGAATAAATACCATCTGTTCTCTGATTCACAACACGGCTTCAGACAGCTCAGATCTACAGAAACTGCTAGTTTTAGCCTGCTCCGCTATGTCTATCAGCAACTGGATAACGGTAAATTTGTTGCATCAATATTTTTTGACATATCGCGTGCATTCGACACTGTGAATGTGGAATGCATTCGAAAAAAGTTATGTTGCTTAGGTATTCGGGGCCCACTTCTTATGTGGCTGATATCTTTTCTTACTAATAGAAAACTGTTTGTTAGAATTAATGATGTAACGTCCACCACTGTCCGTATAAACTTAGGTGTTGTTCAGGGTTCGGTATTGGGCCCCTTGCTGTATCTGTTGTATGTTACTGATTTGCCCTTACATGTTACATGCGCGCAAATCGTTAGCTTCGCTGACGACACAGCCTTCACTGTATCTGCCGATACGGTAAAGGAACTCACTTCTAAAATTGAAATTTGTCACCAGGAGTTTAAAAACTGGTGCATACAAAATCAACTTGTACTCAACATGAACAAAACTGTTTGCGTGAACTTTAATGCCTTGCAGAATATCAAGGGCATTCCATATAATTCCCAATTGTGCGCTTATCTAGGCATACATATCGATTCTAATCTCGACTGGAAGAAACAGATTGACTCAGTATGTAAAAAACTGAATTGTGCTTACTATGCTATTTTAAAACTAAAGCCTGTACTTGACACGTCCGACTTAATACAGGTATAGTATGCCTTGGCTTTCAGCCACATGACTTATAATGTTTTGTTATGGGGTATGGCTACCGAATGGAAGCGAGTATTTGTTCTCCAAAAGCGTCTAATTCGCCTGATTTTTAACATTAAACCACGCCAGTCGTGCAAGTCCTTTTTTTTGGAGAACAACTTACTAACATTTCCATCTATAATGCTTTTCAAATTAGCAGTATTTGCGCATCAACATATGCACTACTTTACAACGAGTAACAATTCTCATCAATATCCCACCAGACATGGTGATCTGTTAGCCATACCTAGGCATCGGACTGCTAAATTTCAAAAGTCTCCCATGTATAATTGTATTAAAATCTACAACTCGCTACCAATACAAATGAAATCATATAAAATCGATAAATTTAAGATTACACTTAAATCCATTTTAATTAAAAAATGTTTCTATGACTATAACAATATTGTATTACATTAGGTATTACCTTTATCTGACAATGTCCATGTCACTCTTGTAGTTGATCTGTTGGCAATAAACTATACTTACTTACTTACTTACTTAAATAATAAGCAGAGGTATTCGTTGAGCTTATATTTACCAGAATAAACAATTACAAATGGCCACATAGAAACAGTATTTTCTAATGTCCTACTGTAGTGTTTTTCCAGTTACAGTAAATTAGTAGGAGCAGCTTTCCACACTCTTTAACAAATAAATCCTTCATTTAGCTTAATATAACGTTTAACAAGAGCAGTTTCGATTTTTGCTGGCAGTTATTGCATTTAATTATATTTTATCCGTATTTAGGGCAGCCGTCAACAACAATATGAATGTTTTACATAAGATTGCTACTTAAATACTACGCAGAGGCATTCGGGTAGCTTATATTTATCAGAATAACCACTTGTAAATGGCCACATAGATACAGCAACTTCTAATGTCCTTCTGTAGTGTTTTTTCAGTTACAGTAAATTAGTAGGAGCAGCTTTCCACACTCTTTAACAAATAAATCCTACATTTAGCTTAATATAACGTGTAACAAAAGCAGTTTCGATTTTCGCTGGCATTTATTGCATTTAATTATATTTTATCCGTATTTAGGGCAGCCGTCAACAACAATGTGAATGTTTTACATAAGTTTGCTACTTAAATACTACGCAGAGGCATTCGGGGAGCTTATATTTATTAGATTAAACGCTTAGAAATGGTCACCTAGATATTTACTATAGTTTGCTGCCTAAATAATAAGCAGAGGTATTCGTTGAGCTTATATTTACCAGAATAAACAATTACAAATGGCCACATAGAAACAGTATTTTCTAATGTCCTACTGTAGTGTTTTTCCAGTTACAGTAAATTAGTAGGAGCAGCTTTCCACACTCTTTAACAAATAAATCCTTCATTTAGCTTAATATAACGTTTAACAAGAGCAGTTTCGATTTTTGCTGGCAGTTATTGCATTTAATTATATTTTATCCGTATTTAGGGCAGCCGTCAACAACAATATGAACGTTTTACATAAGATTGCTACTTAAATACTACGCAGAGGCATTCGGGAAGCTTATACTTATCAGAATAACCACTTGTAAATGGCCACATAGATACAGCAACTTCTAATGTCCTTCTGTAGTGTTTTTTCAGTTACAGTAAATTAGTAGGAGCAGCTTTCCACACTCTTTAACAAATAAATCCTACATTTAGCTTAATATAACGTGTAACAAAAGCAGTTTCGATTTTCGCTGGCATTTATTGCATTTAATTATATTTTATCCGTATTTAGGGCAGCCGTCAACAACAATGTGAATGTTTTACATAAGTTTGCTACTTAAATACTACGCAGAGGCATTCGGGGAGCTTATATTTATCAGATTAAACGCTTAGAAATGGTCACCTAGATATTTTACTATAGTTTGCTGCCTAAATAATAAGCAGAGGTATTCGTTGAGCTTATATTTACCAGAATAAACAATTACAAATGGCCACATAGAAACAGTATTTTCTAATGTCCTACTGTAGTGTTTTTCCAGTTACAGTAAATTAGTAGGAGCAGCTTTCCACACTCTTTAACAAATAAATCCTTCATTTAGCTTAATATAACGTTTAACAAGAGCAGTTTCGATTTTTGCTGGCAGTTATTGCATTTAATTATATTTTATCCGTATTTAGGGCAGCCGTCAACAACAATATGAATGTTTTACATAAGTTTGCTACTTAAATACTACGCAGAGGCAGTCGGGGAGCTTATATTTATCAGATTAAAAGGTTAGAAATGGTCACCTGGACCTTCTACTATAGTTTGCTGCCTAAATAATAAGCATAGGTATTCGCAGGGCTTATATTTACCAGAATAAACAATTACAAATGGCCACATTG
The DNA here is from genome assembly GCA_940337035.1 of Agriotes lineatus. Taxonomy (NCBI): domain Eukaryota; kingdom Metazoa; phylum Arthropoda; class Insecta; order Coleoptera; family Elateridae; genus Agriotes; species Agriotes lineatus. Next base: position 46,332 of record CALNHX010006171.1, read on the forward strand.
ACTCAGTATTTTCTAATGTCCTACTGTAGTGTTTTTCCAGTTACAGTAAATTAGTAGGAGCAGCTTTTCACACTCTTTAACAAATAAATCCTACATTTAGCTTAATATAACGCTTAACAAGAGCAATTTCGATTTTCGCCAGCATTTATTGCATTTAATTATATTTTATCCGTATTTAGGGCAGCGGTCAACAACAATATGATTGTTTTACATAAGTTTGCTACTTAAATACTACGCAGAAGCATTCGGGGAGCTTATATTTATCAGATTAAACGCTTAGAAATGGTCACCTGGACATTTTACTATAGTTTGCTGCCTAAATAATAAGCAGAGGTATTCGTAGAGCTTATATTTACCAGAATAAACAATTACAAATGGCCACACAGACACTGTATTTTCTAATGTCCTACTGTAGTGTTTTTCCAGTTACAGTAAATTAGTAGGATCAGCTTTCCACACTCTTTAACAAATAAATCCTACATTTAGCTTAATATAACGTTTAACAAGAGCAGTTTCGATTTTCGCTGGCATTTATTGCATTTAATTATATTTTATCCGTATTTAGGGCAACCGTCAACAACAATATGAACGTTTTACATAAGATTGCTACTTAAATACTACGCAGAGGCATTCGGGGAGCTTATATTTATCAGAATAACCGCTTGTATATGGCCACATAGATACAGTATCTACTAATGTCCTTCTGTAGGGTTTTTTCAGTTACAGTAAATTAGTAGGAGCAGCTTTCCACACTCTTTAACAAATAAATCCTACATTTAGCATAATATAACGTTTAACAAGAGCAGTTTCGATTTTCGCTGGCATTTATTGCATTTAATTATATTTTATCCGTATTTAGGGCAACCGTCAACAACAATATGGACGTTTTACATAAGATTGCTACTTAAATACTACGCAGAGGCATTCGGGGAGCTTATATTTATCAGATTAAAGGCTTAGAAATGGTCACATGGACATTTTACTATAGTTCGCTACCTAAATAATAAGCATAGGTATTCGTAGAGCTTATATTTACCAGAATAAACAATTACAAATGGCCACATAGAAACAGTATTTTCTAATGTCCTACTGTAGTGTTTTTCCAGTTACAGTAAATTAGTAGGAGCAGCTTTCCACACTCTTTAACAAATAAATCCTACATTTAGCTTAATATAACGTTTAACTAGAGGAGTTTCGATTTTTGCTGGCATATATTGCATTTAATTATATTTTATCCATATTTGGGCAGCCGTCAACAATAATATGAATGTTTTACATAAGTTTGCTACTTAAATACTACGCAGAGGCATTCGGGGAGCTTATATTTATCAGATTAAACGCTTAGAAATGGTCACCTGGACATTTTACTATAGTTTGCTGCCTAAATAATAAGCAGAGGTATTCGTAGTGATTTTATTTACCAGAATAAACAATTACAAATGACCACATAGACACAGTATTTTCTAATGTCCTACTGTAGTGTTTTTCCAGTTACAGTAAATTAGTAGGAGTAGCTTTCCGCACTCTTTAACAAATAAATGCTACATTTAGCTTAATCTAACGTTTAACAAGAGCAGTTTCGATTTTCGCTGGCATTTATTGCATTTAATTATATTTTATCCGTATTTAGGGCAGCCGTCAACAACAATATGAACGTTTTACATAAGATTGCTACTTAAATACTACGCAGAGGCATTCGGGTAGCTTATATTTATCAGAATAACCTCTTGTAAATGGCCACATAGATACAGTAACTTCTAATGTCCTTCTGTAGTGTTTTTTCAGTTACAGTAAATTAGTAGGAGCAGCTTTCCACACTCTTTAACAAATAGATCTTAAATTTAGCTTAATATAACGTTTAACAAGAGCAGTTTCGATTTCCGCTGGCATTTATTGCATTTAATTATATTTTATCCGTATTTAGGGCAGCCGTCAACAATAATATGAATGTTTTACATAAGTTTGCTACTTAAATACTACGCAGAGGCATTCGGGTAGCCTATATTTATCAGAATAACCCCTTGTAAATGGCCACATAGATACAGTAACTTCTAATGTCCTTCTGTAGTGTTTTTTCAGTTACAGTAAATTAGTAGGAGCAGCTTTCCACACTCTTTAACAAATAAATCCTACATTTAGCTTAATATAACGTTTAACAAGAGCAGTTTCGATTTTCGCTGGCATTTATTGCATTTAATTATATTTTATCCGTATTTAGGGCAGCCGTCAACAACAATATGAACGTTTTACATAAGATTGCTACTTAAATACTACGCAGAGGCATTCGGGGAGCTTATATTTATCAGAATAACCGCTTGTAAATGGCCACATAGTGTTTTTCAGTTACAGTAAATTAGTAGGAGCAGCTTTCCACACTCTTTAACAAATAAATCCTACATTTAGCTTAATATAACGTTGAACAAGAGCAGTTTCGATTTTCGCTGGCATTTATTGCATTTAATTATATTTTATCCGAATTTAGGGCAGCCGTCAACAATAATATGAATGTTTTACATAAGTTTGCTACTTAAATACTACGCAGAGGCATTCGGGGAGCTTATATTTATCAGATTAAACGCTTAGAAATGGTCACCTGGACATTTTACTATAATTTGCTGCCTAAATAATAAGCAGAGGTATTCGTAGAGCTTATATTTACCAGAATAAACAATTACAAATGGCCACATAGACACAGTATTTTCTAATGTTTTACTGTAGTGTTTTTCCAGTTACAGTAAATTAGTAGGAGCAGCTTTCCACACTCTTTAACAAATAAATCCTACATTTAGCTTAATATAACGTTTAACAAGAGCAGTTTCGATTTTCGCTGGCATTTATTGCATTTAATTATATTTTATCCGTATTTAGGGCAGCCGTCAACAGTAATATGAATGTTTTACATAAGTTTGCTACTTAAATACTACGCAGAGGCATTCGGGGAGCTTATATTTATCAGATTAAAGGCTTAGAAATGGTCCATTGTCAGTTTACTATAGTTTGCTGCCTAAATAATAAGCAGAGATATTCATTGAGCTTATATTTACCAGGATAAACTATTACAAATGGCCACATAGACACAGTAATTTCTAATGTCCTACTGTAGTGTTTTTCCAGATACAGTAAATTAGTAGGAACAGCTTTCCACACTCTTTAACAAATAAATCCTAAATTTAGCTTAATATAACGTTTAACAAGAGCAGTTTCGATTTTCACTGGCATAATGCATTTAATTATATTTTATCCGTATTTAGGGCAGCCGTCAACAACAATATGAACGTTTTAAATAAGATTGCTACTTAAATACTACGCAGAGGCATTCGGGGAGCTTATATTTATCAGAATAAACGCTTAGAAATGGTCACCTGGACATTTTACTATAGTTTGCTGCCTAAATAATAAGCAGAGGTATTTGTAGAGCTTATCTTTACCAGAATAAACAATTACAAATGGCCACATAGACACAGTATTTCTAATGTCCTACTGTAGTGTTTTTCCAGTTACAGTAAATTAGTAGGAGCAGCTTTCCACACTCTTTAACAAATAAATCCTACATTTAGCTTAATATAACGTTTAACAAGAGCAGTTTCGATTTTCGCCAGCATTTATTGGATTTAATTATATCTTATCCGTATTTAGGGCAGCGGTCAACAACAATATGAATGTTTTACATAAGTTTGCTACTTAAATACTACACAGAGGCATTCGGGGAGCTTATATTTATCAGATTAAACGTTTAGAAATGGTCACCTGGACATTTTACTATAGTTTGCTACCTAAATAATAAGCATAGGTATTTGTAGAGCTTATATTTACCAGAATAAACAATTACAAATGGCCACATAGACACAGTATTTTCTAATGTCCTACTGTAGTGTTTTTCCAGTTACAGTAATTTAGTAGGAGCAGCTTTCCACACTCTTTAACAAATAAATCCTACATTTAGCTTAATATAACGTTTAACAAGAGCAGTTTCGATTTTCGCTGGCATTTATTGCATTTAATTATATTTTATCCGTATTTAGGGCAGCCGTCAACAATAATATGAATGTTTTACATAAGTTTGCTACTTAAATACTACGCAGAGGCATTCGGGGAGCTTATAGCTATCAGATTAAACGCTTAGAAATTGTCACCTGGACATTTTACTATAGTTTGCTGCCTAAATAATATGCATAGGTATTCGTAGAGCTTATATTTACCAGAATAAACAATTACAAATGGCCACATAGACACAGTATTTTCTAATGTCCTGCTGTAGTGTTTTTCCAGTTATAGTAAATTAGTAGGAGCAGCTTTCCACACTCTTTAACAAATAAATTCTACATTTAGCTTAATATAACGTTTAACAAGAACAGTTTCGATTTTCGCTGGCATTTATTGCATTTAATTATATTTTATCCGTATTTAGGGCAGCCGTGAACAATAATATGAATGTCTTACATAAGCTTGCTACTTAAATACTACGCAGAAGCATTCGGGGAGATTATATTTATCAGATTAAACGCTTAGAAATGGTCACCTGGACATTTTACTATAGTTTTCTGCCTAAATAATAAGCAGAGGTATTCGTTGAGCTTAATTTACCAGAATAAACAATTACAAATGGCCACATAGACACAGTATTTTCAAATGTTTTACTGTAGTGTTTTTCCAGTTCTAGTAAATTAGTAGGAGCAGCTTTCCACTCTTCAACAAATAAATCCTACATTTAGCTTAATATAACGTTGAACAAGAGCAGTTTCGATTTTCGCTGGCATTTATTGCATTTAATTATATTTTATCCGTATTTAGGACAGCCTTCAACAACAATATGAACGTTTTACATAAGATTGCTACTTAAATACTACGCAGAGGCATTTCGGGAGCTTATATTTATCAGAATAACCGTTTGTAAATGGCCTCATAGATACAGTATCTTCTAATGTCCTTCTGTAGTGTTTTTTCAGTTACAGTAAATTAGTAGGAACAGCTTTCCACACTCTTTAACAAATAATTCTTACATTTAGCTTAATATAACGTTTAACAGGAGCAGTTTCGATTTTCGCTAGCATTTATTGCATTTAATTATATTTTATCCGTATTTAGGGCAGCAGTCAACAACAATATGAATGTTTTACATAAGTTTGCTACTTAAATACTACGCAGAGGCATTCAGGTAGCTTATATTTATCAGATTAAACGCTTAGAAATGGTCACCTGGACATTTTACTATAGTTTGCTGCCTAAATAATAAGCAGAGGTATTCGTAGAGCTTATATTTACCAGAATAAACAATTACAAATGGCCACATAGACACAGTATTTTCTAATGTCCTACTGTAGTGTTTTTCCAATTACAGTAAATTAGTAGGAGCAGCTTTCCACACTCTTTAACAAATAAATCCTACATTTAGCTTAATATAACGTTTAACAAGAACAGTTTCGATTTTCGCTGGCATTTATTGCATTTAATTATATTTTATCCGTATTTAGGGCAGCCGTCTACAATAATATGAATGTTTTACATAAGTTTGCTACTTAAATACTACGCAGAGGCAGTCGGGGAGCTTATATTTATCAGATTAAACGCTTAGAAATAGTCACCTGGACATTTTACTATAGTTTGCTGCCTAAATAATAAGCAGAGGTATTCGTAGAGCTTATATTTACCAGAACAAACAATTACAAATGGCCACATAGACGCAGTATTTTCTAATGTCCTACTGTAGTGTTTTTCCAGTTACAGTAAATTAGTAGGAGCAGCTTTCCACACTCTTTAACAAATAAATCCTACATTTAGCTTAATATAACGTTTAACAAGAGCAGCTACGATTTTCGCCAGCATTTATTGCATTTAATTATATTTTATCCGTATTTAGGGCAACCGTCAACAACAATATGAACGTTTTACATAAGATTGCTACTTAAATACTACGCAGAGGCATTCGGGGAGCTTATATTTATCAGAATAACCGCTTGTAAATGACCACATTGATACAGTATCTACTAATGTCCTTCTGTAGTGTTTTTCCAGTTACAGTAAATTAGTAGGAGCAGCTTTCTACACTCTTTAACAAATAAATTCTACATTTAGACTAATATAACGTTTAACAAGAGCAGTTTCGATTTTCGCCAGTATTTATTGCATTTAATTATATTTTATTCGTATTTAGGGCAGCGGTCAACAACAATATGAATGTTTTACATAAGTTTGCTACTTAAATATTACGCAGAGGCATTCGGGGGGCTTATATTTATCAGATTAAACGCTTAGAAATGATTACCTGGACATTTTACTATAGTTTGCTGCTTAAATAATAAGCAGAGGTATTCGTAGAGCTTATATTTACCAGAATAAACAATTACAAATGGCCACTAAGACACAGTATTTTCTAATGTTCTACTGTAGTGTTTTTCCAGTTACAGTAAATTAGTAGCAGCTTTCCACACTCTTTAACAAATAAATTCTACATTTAGCGTAATATAACGTTGAACAAGAGCAGTTTCGATTTTCGCCAGTATTTATTGCATTTAATTATATTTTATCCGTATTTAGGGCAGCGGTCAACAACAATATGAATGTTTTACATAAGTTTGCTACTTAACTACTACGCAGAGGCATTCGGGGAGCTTATATTTATCAGATTAAACGCTTAGAAATGGTCACCTGGACATTTTACTATAGTTTGCTGCCTAAATAATAAGCAGAGATATTCGTAGAGCTTATATTTACCAGAATAAACAATTACAAATGGCCACATAGACACAGTATTTTCTAATGTCCTACGGTAGTGTTGTTCCAGTTACAGTAAATTAGTTGGAGCAGCTTTCCACACTCTTTAACAAATAAATCCTACATTTAGCTTATTATAACGTTTAACAAGAGCAGTTTCGATTTTCGCCACCATTTATTGCATTTAATTATATTTTATCCGTATTTAGGGCAGCGGTCAACAACAATATGAATGTTTTACATAGTTTTCTACTTAAATACTACGCAGAGGCATTCGGGGAGCTTATATTTATCAGATTAACCGCTTGTAAATGGCCACATAGATACAGTAACTTCAAATGTCCTTCTGTAGTGTTTTTTCAGTTACGGTAAATTAGTAGGAACAGCTTTCCTCATTCTTTAACAAATAATTTTTACATTTAGCTTAATATAACGTTTAACAAGAGCAGTTTCGATTTTCGCTGGCATTTATTGCATTTAATTATATTTTATCCGTATTTAGGGCAGCCGTCAACAATAATATGAATGTTTTACATAAGTTTGCTACTTAAATACTACGCAGAGGCATTCGGGGAGCGTATATTTATCAGATTAAACGCTTAGAAATGGTCACCTGGACTTTTTACTATAGTTTGCTGCCTAAATAATAAGCAGAGGTATTCGTAGAACTTATATTTACCAGATTAAACAATTACAAATGGCCACATAGACAACAAGAGCAGTTTCGATTTTCGCTGGCATTTATTGCATTTAATTATACTTTATCCGTATTTAGGGCAGCCGTCAACAACAATATGAACGTTTTCCATAAGATTGCTACTTAAATACTACGCAGAGGCATTCGGGGAGCTTATATTTATCAGAATAACCGCTTGTAAATGGCCACATAAAAACAGTAACTTCTAATGTCCTTCTGTAGTGTTTTTCCAGTTACAGTAAATTAGTAGTAGCAGCTTTCCACACTCCTTAACAAATAAATCCTACTTTTAGCTTAATATAACGTGTAACAAGAGCAGTTTCGATTTTCGCTGGCATTTATTGCATTTAATTATATTTTATCCGAATTTAGGGCAGCCGTCAAAAACAATGTGAATGTTTTACATAAGTTTGCTACTTAAATACTACGCAGAGGCATTCTGGGACCTTATATTTATCAGATTAAACGCTTAGAAATGGTCACCTGGACATTTTACTATAGTTTGCTGCCTAAATAATAAGCAGAGGTATTCGTAGAACTTATATTTACCAGAATAAACAATTACAAATGGCCACATAGACAACAAGAGCAGTTTCGATTTTCGCTGGCATTTATTGCATTTAATTATACTTTATCCGTATTTAGGGCAGCCGTCAACAACAATATGAACGTTTTACATAAGATTGCTACTTAAATACTACGCAGAGGCATTCGGGGAGCTTATATTTATCAGAATAACCGCTTGTAAATGGCCACATAAAAACAGTAACTTTTAATGTCCTTCTGTAGTGTTTTTCCAGTTACAGTAAATTAGTAGTAGCAGCTTTCCACACTCTTTAACAAATAAATCCTACTTTTAGCTTAATATAACGTGTAACAAGAGCAGTTTCGATTTTCGCTGGCATTTATTGCATTTAATTATATTTTATCCGAATTTAGGGCAGCCGTCAAAAACAATGTGAATGTTTTACATAAGTTTGCTACTTAAATACTACGCAGAGGCATTCTGGGACCTTATATTTATCAGATTAAACGCTTAGAAATGGTCACCTGGACATTTTACTATAGTTTGCTGCCTAAATAATATGCATAGGTATTTGTAGAGCTTATATTTACCAGAATAAACAATTACAAATGGCCACATAGACACAGTATTTTCTAATGTCCTACTGTAGTGTTTTTCCAGTTACAGTAATTTAGTAGGAGCAGCTTTCCACACTCTTTAACAAATAAATCCTACATTTAGCTTAATATAACGTTTAACAAGAGCAGTTTCGATTTTCGCTGGCATTTATTGCATTTAATTATATTTTATCCGTATTTAGGGCAGCCGTCAACAATAATATGAATGTTTTACATAAGTTTGCTACTTAAATACTACGCAGAGGCATTCGGGGAGCTTATAGCTATCAGATTAAACGCTTAGAAATTGTCACCTGGACATTTTACTATAGTTTGCTGCCTAAATAATATGCATAGGTATTCGTAGAGCTTATATTTACCAGAATAAACAATTACAAATGGCCACATAGACACAGTATTTTCTAATGTCCTGCTGTAGTGTTTTTCCAGTTATAGTAAATTAGTAGGAGCAGCTTTCCACACTCTTTAACAAATAAATTCTACATTTAGCTTAATATAACGTTTAACAAGAACAGTTTCGATTTTCGCTGGCATTTATTGCATTTAATTATATTTTATCCGTATTTAGGGCAGCCGTGAACAATAATATGAATGTCTTACATAAGCTTGCTACTTAAATACTACGCAGAAGCATTCGGGGAGATTATATTTATCAGATTAAACGCTTAGAAATGGTCACCTGGACATTTTACTATAGTTTTCTGCCTAAATAATAAGCAGAGGTATTCGTTGAGCTTAATTTACCAGAATAAACAATTACAAATGGCCACATAGACACAGTATTTTCAAATGTTCTACTGTAGTGTCTTTCCAGTTCTAGTAAATTAGTAGGAGCAGCTTTCCACTCTTCAACAAATAAATCCTACATTTAGCTTAATATAACGTTGAACAAGAGCAGTTTCGATTTTCGCTGGCATTTATTGCATTTAATTATATTTTATCCGTATTTAGGACAGCCTTCAACAACAATATGAACGTTTTACATAAGATTGCTACTTAAATACTACGCAGAGGCATTTCGGGAGCTTATATTTATCAGAATAACCGTTTGTAAATGGCCTCATAGATACAGTATCTTCTAATGTCCTTCTGTAGTGTTTTTTCAGTTACAGTAAATTAGTAGGAGCAGCTTTCCACACTCTTTAACAAATAAATCCTACATTTAGCTTAATATAACGTTTAACAAGAGCAGTTTCGATTTTCGCTGGCATTTATTGCATTTAATTATATTTTATCCGTATTTAGGGCAGCCGTCAACAATAATATGAATGTTTTACATAAGCTTGCTACTTAAATACTACGCAGAAGCATTCGGGGAGCTTATATTTATCAGATTAAACGCTTAGAAATGGTCACCTGGACATTTTACTATAGTTTTCTGCCTAAATAATAAGCAGAGGTATTCGTTGAGCTTAATTTACCAGAATAAACAATTACAAATGGCCACATAGACACAGTATTTTCAAATGTCCTACTGTAGTGTTTTTCCAGTTCTAGTAAATTAGTAGGAGCAGCTTTCCACTCTGCAACAAATAAATCCTACATTTAGCTTAATATAACGTTGAACAAGAGCAGTTTCGATTTTCGCTGGCATTTATTGCATTTAATTATATTTTATCCGTATTTAGGACAGCCTTCAACAACAATATGAACGTTTTACATAAGATTGCTACTTAAATACTACGCAGAGGCATTTCGGGAGCTTATATTTATCAGAATAACCGTTTGTAAATGGCCACATAGATACAGTATCTTCTAATGTCCTTCTGTAGTGTTTTTTCAGTTACAGTAAATTAGTAGGAGCAGCTTTCCACACTCTTTAACAAATAAATCCTACATTTAGCTTAATATAACGTTTAACAAGGGCAGTTTGGATTTTCGCAGGCATTTATTGCATTTAATTATATTTTATCCGTATTTAGGGCAGCCGTCAACAACAATCTGAATGTTTGACATAAGTTTGCTACTTAAATACTACGCAGAGGCATTTGGGGAGCTTATATTTATCAGATTAAACGCTTAGCAATGGTCACCTGGACATTTTAATATTGTTTGCTGCCTAAATAATAAGCATAGGTATTCGTAGAGCCTATATTTACCAGAATAAACAATTACAAATGGCCACATAGACACAGTATTATCTAATGTCCTACTGTAGTGTTTTTCCAGTTACAGTAAATTAGTAGGAGCAGCTTTCCACACTCTTTAACAAATAAATGCTACATTTAGCTTAATATAACGTTTAACTAGAGGAGTTTCGATTTTTGCTGGCATTTATTGCATTTAATTATATTTTATCCATATTTGGGCAGCCGTCAACAATAATATGAATGTTTTACATAAGTTTGCTACTTAAATACTACGCAGAGGCATTCGGGGAGCTTATATTTATCAGATTAAACGCTTATAAATGGTCACCTGGAAATGCTACATTTAGCTTAATATAACGTTTAACAAGAGCAGTTTCGATTTTCGCTGTCATTTATTGCATTTAATTATATTTTATCCGTATTTAGAGCAGCCGTCAACAACAATATGAACGTTTTACATAAGATTGCTACTTAAATACTACGCAGAGGCATTCGGGTAGCTTATATTTATCAGAATAACCTCTTGTAAATGGCCACATAGATACAGTAACTTCTAATGTCCTTCTGTAGTGTTTTTTCAGTTACAGTAAATTAGTAGGAGCAGCTTTCCACACTCTTTAACAAATAGATCTTAAATTTAGCTTAATATAACGTTTAACAAGAGCAGTTTCGATTTTCGCTGGCATTTATTGCATTTAATTATATTTTATCCGTATTTAGGGCAGCCGTCAACAACAATATGAACGTTTTACATAAGATTGCTACTTAAATACTACGCAGAGGCATTCGGGGAGCTTATATTTATCAGAATAACCACTTGTAAATGGCCACATAGATACAGCAACTTCTAATGTTCTTCTGTAGTGTTTTTTCAGTTACAGTAAATTAGTAGGAGCAGCTTTCCACACTCTTTAACAAATAAATCCTACATTTAGCTTAATATAACGTGTAACAAAAGCAGTTTCGATTTTCGCTGGCATTTATTGCATTTAATTATATTTTATCCGTATTTAGGGCAGCCGTCAACAACAATGTGAATGTTTTACATAAGTTTGCTACTTAAATACTACGCAGAGGCATTCGGGGAGCTTATATTTATCAGATTAAACGCTTAGAAATGGTCACCTAGATATTTTACTATAGTTTGCTGCCTAAATAATAAGCAGAGGTATTCGTTGAGCTTATATTTACCAGAATAAACAATTACAAATGGCCACATAGAAACAGTATTTTCTAATGTCCTACTGTAGTGTTTTTCCAGTTACAGTAAATTAGTAGGAGCAGCTTTCCACACTCTTTAACAAATAAATCCTTCATTTAGCTTAATATAACGTTTAACAAGAGCAGTTTCGATTTTTGCTGGCAGTTATTGCATTTAATTATATTTTATCCGTATTTAGGGCAGCCGTCAACAACAATATGAATGTTTTACATAAGTTTGCTACTTAAATACTACGCAGAGGCAGTCGGGGAGCTTATATTTATCAGATTAAACGGTTAGAAATGGTCACCTGGACCTTCTACTATAGTTTGCTGCCTAAATAATAAGCAGAGGTATTCGCAGGGCTTATATTTACCAGAATAAACAATTACAAATGGCCACATTGACACAGTATTTTCTAATGTCCTACTGTAGTGTTTTTCCAGTTACTGTAAATTAGTAGGAGCAGCTTTCCACACTCTTTAACAAATAAATCCTACATTTAGCCTAATATAACGCTTAACAAGAGCAATTTCGATTTTCGCCAGCATTTATTGCATTTAATTATATTTTATCCGTATTTAGGGCAGCGGTCAACAACAATATGATTGTTTTACATAAGTTTGCTACTTAAATACTACGCAGAAGCATTCGGGGAGCTTATATTTATCAGATTAAACGCTTAGAAATGGTCACCTGGACATTTTACTATAGTTTGCTGCCTAAATAATAAGCAGAGGTATTCGTAGAGCTTATATTTACCAGAATAAACAATTACAAATGGCCACACAGACACTGTATTTTCTAATGTCCTACTGTAGTGTTTTTCCAGTTACAGTAAATTAGTAGGAGCAGTTTTCCACACTCTTTAACAAATAAATCCTACATTTAGCTTAATATAACGTTTAACAAGAGCAGTTTCGATTTTCGCTGGATTTATTGCATTTAATTATATTTTATCCGTATTTAGGGCAACCGTCAACAACAATATGAACGTTTTACATAAGATTGCTACTTAAATACTACGCAGAGGCATTCGGGGAGCTTATATTTATCAGAATAACCGCTTGTATATGGCCACATAAACACAGTATCTACTAATGTCCTTCTGTAGGGTTTTTTCAGTTACAGTAAATTAGTAGGAGCAGCTTTCCACACTCTTTAACAAATAAATCCTACATTTAGCATAATATAACGTTTAACAAGAGCAGTTTCGATTTTCGCTGGCATTTATTGCATTTAATTATATTTTATCCGTATTTAGGGCAACCGTCAACAACAATATGGACGTTTTACATAAGTTTGCTACTTAAATACTACGCAGAGGCATTCGGGGAGCTTATATTTATCAGAATAACCACTTGTAAATGGCCACATAGATACAGCAACTTCTAATGTTCTTCTGTAGTGTTTTTTCAGTTACAGTAAATTAGTAGGAGCAGCTTTCCACACTCTTTAACAAATAAATCCTACATTTAGCTTAATATAACGTGTAACAAAAGCAGTTTCGATTTTCGCTGGCATTTATTGCATTTAATTATATTTTATCCGTATTTAGGGCAGCCGTCAACAACAATGTGAATGTTTTACATAAGTTTGCTACTTAAATACTACGCAGAGGCATTCGGGGAGCTTATATTTATCAGATTAAACGCTTAGAAATGGTCACCTAGATATTTTACTATAGTTTGCTGCCTAAATAATAAGCAGAGGTATTCGTTGAGCTTATATTTCCCAGAATAAACAATTACAAATGGCCACATAGAAACAGTATTTTCTAATGTCCTACTGTAGTGTTTTTCCAGTTACAGTAAATTAGTAGGAGCAGCTTTCCACACTCTTTAACAAATAAATCCTTCATTTAGCTTAATATAACGTTTAACAAGAGCAGTTTCGATTTTTGCTGGCAGTTATTGCATTTAATTATATTTTATCCGTATTTAGGGCAGCCGTCAACAACAATATGAATGTTTTACATAAGTTTGCTACTTAAATACTACGCAGAGGCAGTCGGGGAGCTTATATTTATCAGATTAAACGGTTAGAAATGGTCACCTGGACCTTCTACTATAGTTTGCTGCCTAAATAATAAGCAGAGGTATTCGTTGAGCTTATATTTACCAGAATAAACAATTACAAATGGCCACATTGACACAGTATTTTCTAATGTCCTACTGTAGTGTTTTTCCAGTTACAGTAAATTAGTAGGAGCAGCTTTCCACACTCTTTAACAAATAAATCCTACATTTAGCTTAATATAACGCTTAACAAGAGCAATTTCGATTTTCGCCAGCATTTATTGCATTTAATTATATTTTATCCGTATTTAGGGCAGCGGTCAACAACAATATGATTGTTTTACATAAGTTTGCTACTTAAATACTACGCAGAAGCATTCGGGGAGCTTATATTTATCAGATTAAACGCTTAGAAATGGTCACCTGGACATTTTACTATAGTTTGCTGCCTAAATAATAAGCAGAGGTATTCGTAGAGCTTATATTTACCAGAATAAACAATTACAAATGGCCACACAGACACTGTATTTTCTAATGTCCTACTGTAGTGTTTTTCCAGTTACAGTAAATTAGTAGGAGCAGTTTTCCACACTCTTTAACAAATAAATCCTACATTTAGCTTAATATAACGTTTAACAAGAGCAGTTTCGAGTTTCGCTGGCATTTATTGCATTTAATTATATTTTATCCGTATTTAGGGCAACCGTCAACAACAATATGAACGTTTTACATAAGATTGCTACTTAAATACTACGCAGAGGCATTCGGGGAGCTTATATTTATCAGAATAACCGCTTGTATATGGCCACATAGATACAGTATCTACTAATGTCCTTCTGTAGGGTTTTTTCAGTTACAGTAAATTAGTAGGAGCAGCTTTCCACACTCTTTAACAAATAAATCCTACATTTAGCATAATATAACGTTTAACAAGAGCAGTTTCGATTTTCGCTGGCATTTATTGCATTTAATTATATTTTATCCATATTTGGGCAGCCGTCAACAATAATATGAATGTTTTACATAAGTTTGCTACTTAAATACTACGCAGAGGCATTCGGGGAGCTTATATTTATCAGATTAAACGCTTAGAAATGGTCACCTGGACATTTTACTATAGTTTGCTGCCTAAATAATAAGCAGAGGTATTCGTAGTGATTTTATTTACCAGAATAAACAATTACAAATGACCACATAGACACAGTATTTTCTAATGTCCTACTGTAGTGTTTTTCCAGTTACAGTAAATTAGTAGGAGTAGCTTTCCGCACTCTTTAACAAATAAATGCTACAATTAGCTTAATATAACGTTTAACAAGAGCAGTTTCGATTTTCGCTGGCATTTATTGCATTTAGTTATATTTTATCCGTATTTAGGGCAGCCGTCAACAACAATATGAACGTTTTACATAAGATTGCTACTTAAATACTACGCAGAGGCATTCGGGTAGCTTATATTTATCAGAATAACCTCTTGTAAATGGCCACATAGATACAGTAACTTCTAATGTCCTTCTGTAGTGTTTTTTCAGTTACAGTAAATTAGTAGGAGCAGCTTTCCACACTCTTTAACAAATAGATCTTAAATTTAGCTTAATATAACGTTTAACAAGAGCAGTTTCGATTTTCGCTGGCATTTATTGCATTTAATTATATTTTATCCGTATTTAGGGCAGCCGTCAACAATAATATGAATGTTTTACATAAGTTTGCTACTTAAATACTACGCAGAGGCATTCGGGTAGCCTATATTTATCAGAATAACCGCTTGTACATGGCCACATAGATACAGTAACTTCTAATGTCCTTCTGTAGTGTTTTTTCAGTTACAGTAAATTAATAGTAGCAGCTTTCCACACTCTTTAACAAATAAATCCTACTTTTAGCTTAATATAACGTGTAACAAGAGCAGTTCCGATTTTCGCTGGCATTTATTGCATTTAATTAAATTTTATCCGTATTTAGGGTAGCCGTCAACAACAATATGAACGTTTTACATAAGATTGCTACTTAAATACTACGCAAAGGCATTCGGGGAGCCTATATTTATCAGAATAACCGCTTGTAAACGGCCACATAGATACAGTAACTTCTAATGTCCTTCTGTAGTGTTTTTTCAGTTACAGTAAATTAGTAGGAGCAGCTTTCCACACTCTTTAACAAATAAATCCTACATTTAGCTTAATATAACGTTTAACAAGAACAGTTTCGATTTTCGCTTGCATTTATTGCATTTAATTATATTTTATCCGTATTTAGGGCAGCCGTCAACAACAACATGAACGTTTTACATTAGATAGCTACTTAAATACTACGCAGAGGCATTCGGGTAGCCTATATTTATCAGAATAACCCCTTGTAAATGGCCACATAGATACAGTAACTTCTAATGTCCTTCTGTAGTGTTTTTTCAGTTACAGTAAATTAGTAGGAGCAGCTTTCCACACTCTTTAACAAATAAATCCTACATTTAGCTTAATATAACGTTTAACAAGAACAGTTTCGATTTTCGCTTGCATTTATTGCATTTAATTATATTTTATCCGTATTTAGGGCAGCCGTCAACAACAACATGAACGTTTTACATTAGATAGCTACTTAAATACTACGCAGAGGCATTCGTTTAGCCTATATTTATCAGAATAACCCCTTGTAAATGGCCACATAGATACAGTAACTTCTAATGTCCTTCTGTAGTGTTTTTTCAGTTACAGTAAATTAGTAGGAGCAGCTTTCCACACTCTTTAACAAATAAATCCTACATTTAGCTTAATATAACGTTTAACAAGAACAGTTTCGATTTTCGCTTGCATTTATTGCATTTAATTATATTTTATCCGTATTTAGGGCAGCCGTCAACAACAATATGAACGTTTTACATAAGATTGCTACTTAAATACTACGCAGAGGCATTCGGGGAGCTTATATTTATCAGAATAACCGCTTGTAAATGGCCACATAGTGTTTTTCAGTTCCAGTAAATTAGTAGGAGCAGCTTTCCACACTCTTTAACAAATAAATCCTACATTTAGCTTAATATAACGTTGAACAAGAGCAGTTTCGATTTTCGCTGGCATTTATTGCATTTAATTATACTTTATCCGTATTTAGGGCAGCCGTCAACAACAATATGAACGTTTTACATAAGATTGCTACTTAAATACTACGCAGAGTCATTCGGGGAGCTTATATTTATCAGAATAACCGCTTGTAAATGGCCACATAGAAACAGTAACTTCTAATGTCCTTCTGTAGTGTTTTTCCAGTTACAGTAAATTAGTAGTAGCAGCTTTCCACACTCTTTAACAAATAAATCCTACTTTTAGCTTAATATAACGTGTAACAAGAGCAGTTTCGATTTTCGCTGGCATTTATTGCATTTAATTATACTTTATCCGAATTTACGGCAGCCGTCAAAAACAATGTGAATGTTTTACATAAGTTTGCTACTTAAATACTACGCAGAGGCATTCTGGGACCTTATATTTATCAGATTAAACGCTTAGAAATGGTCACCTGGACATTTTACTATAGTTTACTACCTAAATAATAAGCATAGGTATTTGTAGAGCTTATATTTACCAGAATAAACAATTACAAATGGCCACATAGACACAGTATTTTCTAATGTCCTACTGTAGTGTTTTTCCAGTTACAGTAATTTAGTAGGAGCAGCTTTCCACACTCTTTAACAAATAAATCCTACATTTAGCTTAATATAACGTTTAACAAGAGCAGTTTCGATTTTCGCTGGCATTTATTGCATTTAATTATATTTTATCCGTATTTAGGGCAGCCGTCAACAATAATATGAATGTTTTACATAAATTTACTACTTAAATACTACGCAGAGGCATTCTGGGAGTTTATAGCTATCAGATTAAACGCTTAGAAATGGTCACCTGGACATTTTACTATAGTTTGCTGCCTAAATAATATGCATAGGTATTCGTAGAGCTTATATTTACCAGAATAAACAATTACAAATGGCCACATAGACACAGTATTTTCTAATGTCCTGCTGTAGTGTTTTTCCAGTTATAGTAAATTAGTAGCAGCAGCTTTCCACACTCTTTAACAAATAAATTCTACATTTACCTTAATATAACGTTTAACAAGAGCAGTTTCGATTTTCGCTGGCATTTATTGCATTTAATTATATTTTATCCGTATTTAGGGCAGCCGTCAACAATAATATGAATGTTTTACATAAGCTTGCTACTTAAATACTACGCAGAAGCATTCGGGGAGCTTATATTTATCAGATTAAACGCTTAGAAATGGTCACCTGGACATTTTACTATAGTTTTCTGCCTAAATAATAAGCAGAGGTATTCGTTGAGCTTAATTTACCAGAATAAACAATTACAAATGGCCACATAGACACAGTATTTTCAAATGTTCTACTGTAGTGTTTTTCCAGTTCTAGTAAATTAGTAGGAGCAGCTTTCCACTCTTCAACAAATAAATCCTACATTTAGCTTAATATAACGTTGAACAAGAGCAGTTTCGATTTTCGCTGGCATTTATTGCATTTAATTATATTTTATCCGTATTTAGGACAGCCTTCAACAACAATATGAACGTTTTACATAAGATTGCTACTTAAATACTACGCAGAGGCATTTCGGGAGCTTATATATATCAGAATAACCGTTTGTAAATGGCCACATAGATACAGTATCTTCTAATGTCCTTCTGTAGTGTTTTTTCAGTTACAGTAAATTAGTAGGAGCAGCTTTCCACACTCTTTAACAAATAAATCCTACATTTAGCTTAATATAACGTTTAACAAGAGCAGTTTCGATTTTCGCTGGCATTTATTGCATTTAATTATATTTTATCCGTATTTAGGGCAGCCGTCAACAATAATATGAATGTTTTACATAAGCTTGCTACTTAAATACTACGCAGAAGCATTCGGGGAGCTTATATTTATCAGATTAAACGCTTAGAAATGGTCACCTGGACATTTTACTATAGTTTTCTGCCTAAATAATAAGCAGAGGTATTCGTAGAGCTTATATTTACCAGAATAAACAATTACAAATGGCCACATAGACACAGTATTATCTAATGTCCTACTGTAGCGTTTTTCCAGTTACAGTAAATTAGTAGGAGCAGCTTTCCACACTCTTTAACAAATAAATCCTACATTTACCTTAATATAACGTTTAACAAGAGTAGTTTCGATTTTCGCTGGCATTTATTGCATCTAATTATATTTTATCCGTATTTAGGGCAGCCGTCAACAATAATATGAATGTTTTACATAAGTTTGCTACTTAAATACTACGCAGAGGCATTCGGGGAGCTTATATTTATCAGAATAATCGCTTGTAAATGGCCACATAGATACAGTAACTTCTAATGTCCTTCTGTAGTGTTTTTTCAGTTACAGTAAATTAGTAGGAGCAGTTTTCCACACTCTTTAACAAATAAATCCTACAATTAGCTTAATATAACGTTTAACAAGGCAGTTTCGATTTTCGCTGGCATTTATTGCATTTAATTATATTTTATCCGTATTTAGGGCAGCAGTCAACAATAATATGAATGTTTTACATAAGTTTTCTACTTAAATACTACGCAGAGGCATTCGGGGAGCTTATATTTATCAGATTAAACGCTTAGAAATGGTCACCTGGACATTTTACTATAGTTTGCTGCCTAAATAATAAGCAGAGGTATTCGTAGAGCTTATATTTACCAGAATAAAAAACTACAAATGGCCACATAGACACAGTATTTTCTAATGTCCTACTGTAGTGTTTTTCCAGTTACAGTAAATTAGTAGGAGCAGCTTTCCACACTCTTTAACAAATAAATCCTACATTTAGCTTAATATAACGTTTAATAAGAGCAGTTTCGATTTTCGCTGGCATTTATTGCATTTAATTATATTTTATCCGTATTTAGGGCAGCCGTCAACAACAATATGAACATTTTACATAAGATTGCTACTTATATACTACGCAGAGGCATTCGGGGAGCTTATATTTATCAGAATAACCGCTTGTAAATGGTCACATAGATACAGTATCTTCTAATGTCCTTCTGTAGTGTTTTTTCAGTTACAGTAAATTAGTAGGAGCAGCTTTCCATACTCTTTAACAAATAAATCCTACATTTAGCTTAATATAACGTTTAACAAGAGCAGTTTCGATTTTCGCTGGCATTTATTGCAATTAATTAATTTTATCCGTATTTAGGGCAGCCGTCAACAACAATGTGAATGTTTTACATAAGTTTGCTACTTAAATACTACGCAGAGGCATTCGGGGAGCTTATATTTATCAGATTAAACGCTTAGAAATGGTCACCTGGACATTTTACTATAGTTTGCTGCCTAAATAATAAGCATAGGTATTCGTAGAGCTTATATTTACCAGAATAAACAATTACAAATGGCCACATAGACACAGTATTTTCTAATGTCCTACTGTAGTGTTTTTCCAGTTACAGTAAATTAGTAGGAGCAGCTTTCCACACTCTTTAACAAATAAATCCTACATTTAGCTTAATATAACGTTTAACAAGAGCAGTTTCGATTTTCGCTGGCATTTATTGCATTTAATTATATTTGATCCGTATTTAGGGCAGCCGTCAACAACAATATGAACGTTTTACATAAGATTGCTACTTAAATACTACGCAGAGGCATTCGGAGAGCTTATATTTTTCAGAATAACCGCTTGTAAATGGCCACATAGATACAGTAACTTCTAATGTCCTTCTGTAGTGTTTTTTCAGTTACAGTAAATTAGTAGGAGCAGCTTTCCACACTCGTTAACAAAGAATTCCTTCATTTAGCTTAATATAACGTTTAAGAAGAGCAGTTACGATTTTTCGCTGGCATTTATTGCATTTAATTATGATTTATCCGTATTTAGGGCAGCCGTCAACAACAATATGAATGTTTTACATAAGTTTGCTACTTAATTACTACGCAGAGAAATTCGGGGAGCTTATATTTATCAGATTAAACGCTTAGAAATAGTCACCTGGACATTTTACTATAGTTTGCTGCCTAAATAATAATCAGAGGTATTCGTAGAGCTTATATTTACCAGAATAAACAATTACAAATGGCCACATAGACACAGTATTTTCTAATGTCCTACTGTAGTGTTTTTCCAGTTACAGTAAATTAGTAGGAGCAGCTTTCCACACTCTTTAACAATAAATCCTACATTTAGCTTAATATAACGTTTAATTAGAGCAGTTTCGATTTTCGCTGGCATTTATTGCATTTAATTATATTTTATCCGTATTTAGGGCAGCCGTCAACAACAATATGAACATTTTACATAATATTGCTACTTAAATACTACGCAGAGGCATTCGGGGAGCTTATATTTATCAGAATAACCGCTTGTAAATGGCCACATAGATACAGTATCTTCTAATGTCCTTCTGTAGTGTTTTTTCAGTTACAGTAAATTAGTAGGAGCAGCTTTCCACACTCTTTAACAAATAAATCCTACATTTAGCTTAATATAACGTTTAACAAGAGCAGTTTCGATTTTCGCTGGCATTTATTGCAATTAGTTAATTTTATCCGTATTTAAGGCAGCCGTCAACAACAATGTGAATGTTTGCTACTTAAATACTACGCAGAGGCATTCGGGGAGCTTATGTTTATCAGATTAAACGCTTAGAAATAGTCACCTGGACATTTTACTATAGTTTGCTGCCTAAATAATAATCAGAGGTATTCGTAGAGCTTATATTTACCAGAATAAACAATTTAAAATGGCCACATAGACACAGTATTTTCTAATGTCCTACTGTAGTGTTTTTCCAGTTACACTAAATTAGTAGGAGCAGCTTTCCACACTGTTTAACAAATAAATCCTACATTTAGCTTAATATAACGTTTAACAAGGGCAGTTTCAATTTTCGCTGGCATTTATTGTATCTAATTATATTTTATCCATATTTAGGGCAGCCGTCAACAACAATATGAATGTTTGACATAAGTTTGCTACTTAAATACTACGCAGAGGCATTCGGGGAGCTTATATTTATCAGATTAAACGCTTAGAAATGGTCACCTGGATATTTTACTATAGTTTGCTGCCTAATTAATAAGCATAGGTATTCGTAGAGCTTATATTTACCAGAATAAACAACTACAAATGGCCACATAGACACAGTATTATCTAATGTACTACTGTAGTGTTTTTTCAGTTACAGTAAATTAGTAGGAGCAGCGTTCCACACTCTTTAACAAATAAATCCTACATTTAGCTTAATATAACGTTTAACAAGAGTAGTTTCGAATTTCGCTGGCATTTATTGCATTTAATTATATTTTATCCGTATTTAGGGCAGCCGTCAACAATAATATGAATGTTTTACATAAGTTTGCTACTTAAATACTACGCAGAGGCATTCGGGGAGCTTATATTTATCAGAATAATCGCTTGTAAATGGCCACATAGATACAGATACTTCTAATGTCCTTCTGTAGTGTTTTTTCAGTTACAGCAAATTAGTAGGAGCAGTTTTCCACACTCTTTAACAAATAAATCCTACATTTAGCTTAATATAACGTTTAACAAGAGCAGTTTCGATTTTCGCTGGCATTTATTGCATTTAATTATATTTTATCCGTATTTAGGGCAGCAGTCAACAATAATATGAATGTTTTACATAAGTTTTCTACTTAAATACTACGCAGAGGCATTCGGGGAGCTTATATTTATCAGATTAAACGCTTATAAATGGTCACTTGGACATTTTACTATAGTTTGCTGCCTAAATAATAAGCAGAGGTATTCGTAGAGCTTATATTTACCAGAATAAAAAATTACAAATGGCCACATAGACACAGTATTTTCTAATGTGCTACTGTAGTGTTTTTTCAGTTACAGTAAATTAGTAGGAGCAGCTTTCCACACTCTTTAACAAATAAATCCTACATTTAGCTTAATATAACGTTTAGTAAGAGCAGTTTCGCTTTTCGCTGGCATTTATTGCATTTAATTATATTTTATCCGTATTTAGGGCAGCCGTCAACAACAATATGAACATTTTACATAAGATTGCTACTTAAATACTACGCAGAGGTATTCGGGGAGCTTATATTTATCAGAATAACCGCTTGTAAATGGCCACATAGATACAGTATCTTCTAATGTCCTTTTGTAGTGTTTTTTCAGTTACAGTAAATTAGTAGGAGCAGCTTTCCACACTCTTTAACAATTAAATCCTAAATTTAGCTTAATATAACGTTTAACAAGAGCAGTTTCGATTTTCGCTGGCATTTATTGCATTTAATTATATTTTATCCGTATTTAGGGCAGCCGTCAAAAACAATGTGAATGTTTGCTACTTAAATACTATGCAGAGGCATTCGGGGAGCTTATATTTATCAGATTAAACGCTTACAAATAGTCACCTGGACATTTTACTATAGTTTGCTGCCTAAATAATAATCAGAGGTATTCGTTGGGCTTATATTTACCAGAATAAACAATTACAAATGGCCACATAGACACAGTATTTTCTAATGTCCTACTGTAGTGTTTTTCCAGTTACACTAAATTAGTAGGAGCAGCTTTCCACTCTGTTTAACAAATAAATCCTACATTTAGCTTAATATAACGTTTAACAAGGGCAGTTTCAATTTTCGCTAGCTTTTATTGCATTTAATTATATTTTATCCGTATTTAGGGCAGCCGTCAACAACAATATGAATGTTTGACATAAGTTTGCTACTTAAATACTACGCAGAGGCATTCGGGGAGCTTATATTTATCAGATTAAACGCTTAGAAATGGTCACCTGGACATTTTACTATACTTTGCTGCCTAAATAATAAGCATAGGTATTCGTAGAGCTTATATTTACCAGAATAAACAATTACAAATGACCACATAGACACAGTATTTTCTAATGTCCTACTGTAGTGTTTTTCCAGTTACAGTAAATTAGTAGGAGTAGCTTTCCACACTCTTTAACAAATAAATCCTACATTTAGCTTAATATAACGTTTAACAAGAGCAGTTTCGATTTTCGCTGGCATTTATAGCATTTAATTATATTTTATCCGTATTTAGGGCAGCCGTCAACAACAATATGAACGTTTTACATAAGATTGCTACTTAAATACTACGCAGAGGCATTCGGGTAGCTTATATTTATCAGAATAACCTCTTGTAAATGGCCACATAGATACAGTAACATCTAGTGTCCTTCTGTAGTGTTTTTTCAGATACAGTAAATTAGTAGGAGCAGCTTTCCACTCTCTTTAACAAATAAATCTTACATTTAGCTTAATATAACGTTTAACAAGAGCAGTTTCGATTTTCGCTTGCATTTATTGCATTTAATTATATTTTATCCGTATTTAGGGCAGCCGTCAACAATAATATGAATGTTTTACATAAGTTTGCTACTTAAATACTACGCAGAGGCATTCGGGTAGCCTATATTTATCAGAATAACCGTTGAAAATGGCCACATAGATACAGTAACTTCTAATGTCCTTCTGTAGTGTTTTTTCAGTTACAGTAAATTAGTAGGAGCAGCTTCCCACACTCTAACAAATAAATCCTACATTTAGTTTAATATAACGTTTAACAAGAGCAGTTTCGATTTTCGCTGGCATTTATTGCATTTAATTATATTTTAACCGTATTTAGGGCAGCCGTCAACAACAATATGAACGTCTTACATAAGATTGCTACTTAAATACTACGCAGAGGCATTCGGGGAGCCTATATTTATCAGAATTACCGCTTGTAAATGGCCACATAGATACAGTAAGTTCTAATGTCCTTCTGTAGTGTTTTTTCAGTTACAGTAAATTAGTAGGAGCAGCTTTCCACACTCTTTAACAAATAAATCCTACATTTAGCTTAATATAACGTTTAAAAAGAGCAGTTTCGATTTTCGCTTGCATTTATTGCATTTAATTATATTTTATCCGTATTTAGGGCAGCCGTCAACAACAACATGAACGTTTTACATAAGATTGCTACTTAAATACTACGCAGAGGCATTCGGGGAGCTTATATTTATAAGAATAATCGCTTGTAAATGGCCACATAGATACAGTAACTTCTAATGTCCTTCTGTAGTGTTTTTTCAGTTACAGTATATTAGTAGGAGCAGTTTTCCACACTCTTTAACAAATAAATCCTACATTTAGCTTAATATAACGTTTAACAAGAGCAGTTTCGATTTTCGCTGGCATTTATTGCATTTAATTATATTTTATCCGTATTTAGGGCAGCAGTCAACAATAATATGAATGTTTTACATAAGTTTTCTACTTAAATACTACGCAGAGGCATTCGGGGAGCTTATATTTATCAGATTAAACGCTTATAAATGGTCACTTGGACATTTTACTATAGTTTGCTGCCTAAATAATAAGCAGAGGTATTCGTAGAGCTTATATTTACCAGAATAAAAAATTACAAATGGCCACATAGACACAGTATTTTCTAATGTGCTACTGTAGTGTTTTTTCAGTTACAGTAAATTAGTAGGAGCAGCTTTCCACACTCTTTAACAAATAAATCCTACATTTAGCTTAATATAACGTTTAGTAAGAGCAGTTTCGCTTTTCGCTGGCATTTATTGCATTTAATTATATTTTATCCGTATTTAGGGCAGCCGTCAACAACAATATGAACATTTTACATAAGATTGCTACTTAAATACTACGCAGAGGTATTCGGGGAGCTTATATTTATCAGAATAACCGCTTGTAAATGGCCACATAGATACAGTATCTTCTAATGTCCTTTTGTAGTGTTTTTTCAGTTACAGTAAATTAGTAGGAGCAGCTTTCCACACTCTTTAACAATTAAATCCTAAATTTAGCTTAATATAACGTTTAACAAGAGCAGTTTCGATTTTCGCTGGCATTTATTGCATTTAATTATATTTTATCCGTATTTAGGGCAGCCGTCAACAACAATGTGAATGTTTGCTACTTAAATACTATGCAGAGGCATTCGGGGAGCTTATATTTATCAGATTAAACGCTTACAAATAGTCACCTGGACATTTTACTATAGTTTGCTGCCTAAATAATAATCAGAGGTATTCGTTGGGCTTATATTTACCAGAATAAACAATTACAAATGGCCACATAGACACAGTATTTTCTAATGTCCTACTGTAGTGTTTTTCCAGTTACACTAAATTAGTAGGAGCAGCTTTCCACTCTGTTTAACAAATAAATCCTACATTTAGCTTAATATAACGTTTAACAAGGGCAGTTTCAATTTTCGCTAGCTTTTATTGCATTTAATTATATTTTATCCGTATTTAGGGCAGCCGTCAACAACAATATGAATGTTTGACATAAGTTTGCTACTTAAATACTACGCAGAGGCATTCGGGGAGCTTATATTTATCAGATTAAACGCTTAGAAATGGTCACCTGGACATTTTACTATACTTTGCTGCCTAAATAATAAGCATAGGTATTCGTAGAGCTTATATTTACCAGAATAAACAATTACAAATGACCACATAGACACAGTATTTTCTAATGTCCTACTGTAGTGTTTTTCCAGTTACAGTAAATTAGTAGGAGTAGCTTTCCACACTCTTTAACAAATAAATCCTACATTTAGCTTAATATAACGTTTAACAAGAGCAGTTTCGATTTTCGCTGGCATTTATAGCATTTAATTATATTTTATCCGTATTTAGGGCAGCCGTCAACAACAATATGAACGTTTTACATAAGATTGCTACTTAAATACTACGCAGAGGCATTCGGGTAGCTTATATTTATCAGAATAACCTCTTGTAAATGGCCACATAGATACAGTAACTTCTAGTGTCCTTCTGTAGTGTTTTTTCAGATACAGTAAATTAGTAGGAGCAGCTTTCCACTCTCTTTAACAAATAAATCTTACATTTAGCTTAATATAACGTTTAACAAGAGCAGTTTCGATTTTCGCTGGCATTTATTGCATTTAATTATATTTTATCCGTATTTAGGGCAGCCGTCAACAATAATATGAATGTTTTACATAAGTTTGCTACTTAAATACTACGCAGAGGCATTCGGGTAGCCTATATTTATCAGAATAACCGTTGAAAATGGCCACATAGATACAGTAACTTCTAATGTCCTTTTGTAGTGTTTTTTCAGTTACAGTAAATTAGTAGGAGCAGCTTCCCACACTCTAACAAATAAATACTACATTTAGTTTAATATAACGTTTAACAAGAGCAGTTTCGATTTTCGCTGGCATTTATTGCATTTAATTATATTTTAACCGTATTTAGGGCAGCCGTCAACAACAATATGAACGTCTTACATAAGATTGCTACTTAAATACTACGCAGAGGCATTCGGGGAGCCTATATTTATCAGAATTACCGCTTGTAAATGGCCACATAGATACAGTAAGTTCTAATGTCCTTCTGTAGTGTTTTTTCAGTTACAGTAAATTAGTAGGAGCAGCTTTCCACACTCTTTAACAAATAAATCCTACATTTAGCTTAATATAACGTTTAAAAAGAGCAGTTTCGATTTTCGCTTGCATTTATTGCATTTAATTATATTTTATCCGTATTTAGGGCAGCCGTCAACAACAACATGAACGTTTTACATAAGATTGCTACTTAAATACTACGCAGAGGCATTCGGGGAGCTTATATTTATAAGAATAGTCGCTTGTAAATGGCCACATAGATACAGTAACTTCTAATGTCCTTCTGTAGTGTTTTTTCAGTTACAGTATATTAGTAGGAGCAGGTTTTCACACTCTTTAACAAATAAATCCTACGTTTAGCTTAATATAACGTTTAACAAGTGCAGTTTCGATTTTCGCTGGCATTTATTGCATTTTATTATATTTTATCCGTATTTAGGTCAGCCGCCAACAATAATATGAATGTTTTACATAAGTTTGCTACTTAAATACTACGCAGAGGCATTCGGGGAACTTATATTTATCAGAATAACCGCTTGTAAATGGCCACATAGATACAGTATCTTCTAATGTCCTTCTGTAGTGTTTTTTCAGTTACAGTAAATTAGTAGGAGCAGCTTTCCACACTCATTAACAAATAAATCCTACATTTAGCTTAATATAACGTTTAACAAGAGCAGTTTCGATTTTCGCTGGCATTTATTGCATTTAATTATATTTTATCCGTATTTAGGGCAGCCGTCAACAACAATGTGAATGTTTGCTACTTAAATACTACGCAGAGGCATTCGGGGAGCTTATGTTTATCAGATTAAACGCTTAGAAATAGTCACCTGGACATTTTACTATAGTTTGCTGCCTAAATAATAATCAGAGGTATTCGTAGAGCTTATATTTACCAGAATAAACAATTACAAATGGCCACATAGACACAGTATTTTCTAATGTCCTACTGTAGTGTTTTTCCAGTTACACTAAATTAGTAGAAGCAGCTTTCCACACTGTTTAACAAATAAATCCTACATTTAGCTTAATATAACGTTTAACAAGAGTAGTTTCGATTTTCGCTGGCATTATTGCATTTAATTATATTTTATCCGTATTTAGGGCAGCCGTCAACAATAATATGAATGTTTTACATAAGTTTGCTACTTAAATACTACGCAGAGGCATTCGGGGAGCTTATATTTATCAGAATAATCGCTTGTAAATGGCCACATAGATACAGTAACTTCTAATGTCCTTCTGTAGTGTTTTTTCAGTTACAGTAAATTAGTAGGAGCAGTTTTCCACACTCTTTAACAAATAAATCCTACATTTAGCTTAATCTAACGTTTAATAAGAGCAGTTTCGATTTTCGCTGGCATTTATTGCATTTAATTATATTTTATCCGTAATTAGGGCAGCCGTCAACAACAATATGAACATTTTACATAAGATTGCTACTTAAATACTACGCAGAGGCATTCGGGGAGCTTATATTTATCAGAATAACCGCTTGTAAATGGCCACATAGATACAGTATCTTCTAATGTCCTTCTGTAGTGTTTTTTCAGTTACAGTAAATTAGTAGGAGCAGCTTTCCACACTCTTTAACAAATAAATCCTACATTTAGCTTAATATAACGTTTAACAAGAGCAGTTTCGATTTTCGCTGGCATTTATTGCAATTAGTTAATTTTATCCGTATTTAGGGCAGCCGTCAACAACAATGTGAATGTTTGCTACTTAAATACTACGCAGAGGCATTCGGGGAGCTTATGTTTATCAGATAAAACGCTTAGAAATAGTCACCTGGACATTTTACTATAGTTTGCTGCCTAAATAATAATCAGAGGTATTCGTAGAGCTTATATTTACCAGAATAAACAATTACAAATGGCCACATAGACACAGTATTTTCTAATGTCCTACTGTAGTGTTTTTCCAGTTACACTAAATTAGTAGGAGCAGCTTTCCACACTGTTTAACAAATAAATCCTACATTTAGCTTAATATAATGTTTAACAAGGGCAGTTTCAATTTTCGCTGGCATTTATTGTATTTAATTATATTTTATCCATATTTAGTACAGCCGTCAACAACAATATGAATGTTTGACAAAAGTTTGCTACTTAAATATTACGCAGAGGCATTCGGGGAGCTTATATTTATCAGATTAAACGCTTAGAAATGGTCACCTGGACAATTTACTATAGTTTGCTGCCTAATTAATAAGCATAGGTATTCGGAGAGCTTATATTTACCAGAATAAACAATTACAAATGGCCACATAGACACAGTATTATCTAATGTACTACTGTAGTGTTTTTCCAGTTACACTAAATTAGTAGGAGCAGCTTTCCACACTGTTTAACAAATAAATCCTACATTTAGCTTAATATAATGTTTAACAAGGGCAGTTTCAATTTTCGCTGGCATTTATTGTATTTAATTATATTTTATCCATATTTAGTACAGCCGTCAACAACAATATGAATGTTTGACATAAGTTTGCTACTTAAATATTACGCAGAGGCATTCGGGGAGCTTATATTTATCAGATTAAACGCTTAGAAATGGTCACCTGGACAATTTACTATAGTTTGCTGCCTAATTAATAAGCATAGGTATTCGGGGAGCTTATATTTATCAGATTAATCGCTTGTAAATGGCCACATAGATACAGTAACTTCTAATGTCCTTCTGTAGTGTTTTTTCAGTTACAGTAAATTAGTAGGAGCAGGTTTTCACACTCTTTAACAAATAAATCTTACGTTTAGCTTAATATAACGTTTAACAAGAGCAGTTTCGATTTTCGCTGGCATTTATTGCATTTAATTATATTTTATCCGTATTTAGGTCAGCCGCCAACAATAATATGAATGTTTTACATAAGTTTGCTACTTAAATACTACGCAGAGGCATTCGGGGAACTTATATTTATCAGAATAACCGCTTGTAAATGGCCACATAGATACAGTATCTTCTAATGTCCTTCTGTAGTGTTTTTTCAGTTACAGTAAATTAGTAGGAGCAGCTTTCCACACTCATTAACAAATAAATCCTACATTTAGCTTAATATAACGTTTAACAAGAGCAGTTTCGATTTTCGCTGGCATTTATTGCATTTAATTATATTTTATCCGTATTTAGAGCAGCCGTCAACAACAATGTGAATGTTTGCTATTTAAATACTACGCAGAGGCATTCGGGGAGCTTATATTTATCAGATTAAACGCTTAGAAATAGTCACCTGGACATTTTACTATAGTTTGCTGCCTAAATAATAATCAGAGGTATTCGTAGAGCTTATATTTACCAGAATAAACAATTACAAATGGCCACATAGACACAGTATTTTCTAATGTCCTACTGTAGTGTTTTTCCAGTTACACTAAATTAGTAGAAGCAGCTTTCCACACTGTTTAACAAATAAATCCTACATTTAGCTTAATATAACGTTTAACAAGAGTAGTTTCGATTTTCGCTGGCATTTATTGCATTTAATTATATTTTATCCGTATTTAGGGCAGCCGTCAACAATAATATGAATGTTTTACATAAGTTTGCTACTTAAATACTACGCAGAGGCATTCGGGGAGCTTATATTTATCAGATTAAACGCTTAGAAATGGTCACCTGGACATTTTACTAAAGTTTGCTGCCTAATTAATAAGCATAAGTATTCGTAGAGCTTATATTTACCAGAATAAACAATTACAAATGGCCACATAGACACAGTATTATCTAATGTCCTACTGTAGTGTTTTTCCAGTTACAGTAAATTAGTAGGAGCAGCTTTCCACACTCTTTAACAAATAAATCCTACATTTAGCTTAATATAACGTTTAACAAGAGTAGTTTCGATTTTCGCTGGCATTTATTGCATTTAATTATATTTTATCCGTATTTAGGGCAGCTGTCAACAATAATATGAATGTTTTACATAAGTTTGCTACTTAAATACTACGCAGAGGCATTCGGGGAGCTTATATTTATCAGAATAATCGCTTGTAAATGGCCACATAGATACAGTAACTTCTAATGTCCTTCTGTAGTGTTTTTTCAGTTACAGTAAATTAGTAGGAGCAGTTTTCCACACTCTTTAACAAATAAATCCTACATTTAGCTTAATATAACGTTTAATAAGAGCAGTTTCGATTTTCGCTGGCATTTATTGCATTTAATTATATTTTATCCGTATTTAGGGCAGCGGTCAACAACAATATGAACATTTTACATAAGATTGCTACTTAAATACTACGCAGAGGCATTCGGGGAGCTTATATTTATCAGAATAACCGCTTGTAAATGGCCACATAGATACAGTATCTTCTAATGTCCTTCTGTAGTGTTTTTTCAGTTACAGTAAATTAGTAGGAGCAGCTTTCCACACTCTTTAACAAATAAATCCTACATTTAGCTTAATATAACGTTTAACAAGAGCAGTTTCGATTTTCGCTGGCATTTATTGCATTTAATTATATTTTATCCGTATTTAGGGCAACCGTCAACAACAATATGGACGTTTTACATAAGTTTGCTACTTAAATACTACGCAGAGGCATTCGGGGAGCTTATATTTATCAGAATAACCACTTGTAAATGGCCACATAGATACAGCAACTTCTAATGTTCTTCTGTAGTGTTTTTTCAGTTACAGTAAATTAGTAGGAGCAGCTTTCCACACTCTTTAACAAATAAATCCTACATTTAGCTTAATATAACGTGTAACAAAAGCAGTTTCGATTTTCGCTGGCATTTATTGCATTTAATTATATTTTATCCGTATTTAGGGCAGCCGTCAACAACAATGTGAATGTTTTACATAAGTTTGCTACTTAAATACTACGCAGAGGCATTCGGGGAGCTTATATTTATCAGATTAAACGCTTAGAAATGGTCACCTAGATATTTTACTATAGTTTGCTGCCTAAATAATAAGCAGAGGTATTCGTTGAGCTTATATTTCCCAGAATAAACAATTACAAATGGCCACATAGAAACAGTATTTTCTAATGTCCTACTGTAGTG
Source organism: Agriotes lineatus (assembly GCA_940337035.1). NCBI lineage: Eukaryota > Metazoa > Arthropoda > Insecta > Coleoptera > Elateridae > Agriotes > Agriotes lineatus. The sequence goes on from CALNHX010006171.1 coordinate 78,623, forward strand.
TTTTTCCAGTTACAGTAAATTAGTAGGAGCAGCTTTCCACACTCTTTAACAAATAAATCCTTCATTTAGCTTAATATAACGTTTAACAAGAGCAGTTTCGATTTTTGCTGGCAGTTATTGCATTTAATTATATTTTATCCGTATTTAGGGCAGCCGTCAACAACAATATGAATGTTTTACATAAGTTTGCTACTTAAATACTACGCAGAGGCAGTCGGGGAGCTTATATTTATCAGATTAAACGGTTAGAAATGGTCACCTGGACCTTCTACTATAGTTTGCTGCCTAAATAATAAGCAGAGGTATTCGTTGAGCTTATATTTACCAGAATAAACAATTACAAATGGCCACATTGACACAGTATTTTCTAATGTCCTACTGTAGTGTTTTTCCAGTTACAGTAAATTAGTAGGAGCAGCTTTCCACACTCTTTAACAAATAAATCCTACATTTAGCTTAATATAACGCTTAACAAGAGCAATTTCGATTTTCGCCAGCATTTATTGCATTTAATTATATTTTATCCGTATTTAGGGCAGCGGTCAACAACAATATGATTGTTTTACATAAGTTTGCTACTTAAATACTACGCAGAAGCATTCGGGGAGCTTATATTTATCAGATTAAACGCTTAGAAATGGTCACCTGGACATTTTACTATAGTTTGCTGCCTAAATAATAAGCAGAGGTATTCGTAGAGCTTATATTTACCAGAATAAACAATTACAAATGGCCACACAGACACTGTATTTTCTAATGTCCTACTGTAGTGTTTTTCCAGTTACAGTAAATTAGTAGGAGCAGTTTTCCACACTCTTTAACAAATAAATCCTACATTTAGCTTAATATAACGTTTAACAAGAGCAGTTTCGATTTTCGCTGGCATTTATTGCATTTAATTATATTTTATCCGTATTTAGGGCAACCGTCAACAACAATATGAACGTTTTACATAAGATTGCTACTTAAATACTACGCAGAGGCATTCGGGGAGCTTATATTTATCAGAATAACCGCTTGTATATGGCCACATAGATACAGTATCTACTAATGTCCTTCTGTAGGGTTTTTTCAGTTACAGTAAATTAGTAGGAGCAGCTTTCCACACTCTTTAACAAATAAATCCTACATTTAGCATAATATAACGTTTAACAAGAGCAGTTTCGATTTTCGCTGGCATTTATTGCATTTAATTATATTTTATCCATATTTGGGCAGCCGTCAACAATAATATGAATGTTTTACATAAGTTTGCTACTTAAATACTACGCAGAGGCATTCGGGGAGCTTATATTTATCAGATTAAACGTTTAGAAATGGTCACCTGGACATTTTACTATAGTTTGCTGCCTAAATAATAAGCAGAGGTATTCGTAGTGATTTTATTTACCAGAATAACAATTACAAATGACCACATAGACACAGTATTTTCTAATGTCCTACTGTAGTGTTTTTCCAGTTACAGTAAATTAGTAGGAGTAGCTTTCCGCACTCTTTAACAAATAAATGCTACGATTAGCTTAATATAACGTTTAACAAGAGCAGTTTCGATTTTCGCTGGCATTTATTGCATTTAGTTATATTTTATCCGTATTTAGGGCAGCCGTCAACAACAATATGAACGTTTTACATAAGATTGCTACTTAAATACTACGCAGAGGCATTCGGGTAGCTTATATTTATCAGAATAACCTCTTGTAAATGGCCACATAGATACAGTAACTTCTAATGTCCTTCTGTAGTGTTTTTTCAGTTACAGTAAATTAGTAGGAGCAGCTTTCCACACTCTTTAACAAATAGATCTTAAATTTAGCTTAATATAACGTTTAACAAGAGCAGTTTCGATTTTCGCTGGCATTTATTGCATTTAATTATATTTTATCCGTATTTAGGGCAGCCGTCAACAATAATATGAATGTTTTACATAAGTTTGCTACTTAAATACTACGCAGAGGCATTCGGGTAGCCTATATTTATCAGAATAACCGCTTGTACATGGCCACATAGATACAGTAACTTCTAATGTCCTTCTGTAGTGTTTTTTCAGTTACAGTAAATTAATAGTAGCAGCTTTCCACACTCTTTAACAAATAAATCCTACTTTTAGCTTAATATAACGTGTAACAAGAGCAGTTCCGATTTTCGCTGGCATTTATTGCATTTAATTATATTTTATCCGTATTTAGGGCAGCCGTCAACAACAACATGAACGTTTTACATTAGATAGCTACTTAAATACTACGCAGAGGCATTCGGGTAGCCTATATTTATCAGAATAACCCCTTGTAAATGGCCACATAGATACAGTAACTTCTAATGTCCTTCTGTAGTGTTTTTTCAGTTACAGTAAATTAGTAGGAGCAGCTTTCCACACTCTTTAACAAATAAATCCTACATTTAGCTTAATATAACGTTTAACAAGAACAGTTTCGATTTTCGCTTGCATTTATTGCATTTAATTATATTTTATCCGTATTTAGGGCAGCCGTCAACAACAACATGAACGTTTTACATTAGATAGCTACTTAAATACTACGCAGAGGCATTCGGGTAGCCTATATTTATCAGAATAACCCCTTGTAAATGGCCACATAGATACAGTAACTTCTAATGTCCTTCTGTAGTGTTTTTTCAGTTACAGTAAATTAGTAGGAGCAGCTTTCCACACTCTTTAACAAATAAATCCTACATTTAGCTTAATATAACGTTTAACAAGAACAGTTTCGATTTTCGCTTGCATTTATTGCATTTAATTATATTTTATCCGTATTTAGGGCAGCCGTCAACAACAACATGAACGTTTTACATTAGATAGCTACTTAAATACTACGCAGAGGCATTCGTTTAGCCTATATTTATCAGAATAACCCCTTGTAAATGGCCACATAGATACAGTAACTTCTAATGTCCTTCTGTAGTGTTTTTTCAGTTACAGTAAATTAGTAGGAGCAGCTTTCCACACTCTTTAACAAATAAATCCTACATTTAGCTTAATATAACGTTTAACAAGAACAGTTTCGATTTTCGCTTGCATTTATTGCATTTAATTATATTTTATCCGTATTTAGGGCAGCCGTCAACAACAATATGAACGTTTTACATAAGATTGCTACTTAAATACTACGCAGAGGCATTCGGGGAGCTTATATTTATCAGAATAACCGCTTGTAAATGGCCACATAGTGTTTTTCAGTTCCAGTAAATTAGTAGGAGCAGCTTTCCACACTCTTTAACAAATAAATCCTACATTTAGCTTAATATAACGTTGAACAAGAGCAGTTTCGATTTTCGCTGGCATTTATTGCATTTAATTATACTTTATCCGTATTTAGGGCAGCCGTCAACAACAATATGAACGTTTTACATAAGATTGCTACTTAAATACTACGCAGAGTCATTCGGGGAGCTTATATTTATCAGAATAACCGCTTGTAAATGGCCACATAGAAACAGTAACTTCTAATGTCCTTCTGTAGTGTTTTTCCAGTTACAGTAAATTAGTAGTAGCAGCTTTCCACACTCTTTAACAAATAAATCCTACTTTTAGCTTAATATAACGTGTAACAAGAGCAGTTTCGATTTTCGCTGGCATTTATTGCATTTAATTATACTTTATCCGAATTTACGGCAGCCGTCAAAAACAATGTGAATGTTTTACATAAGTTTGCTACTTAAATACTACGCAGAGGCATTCTGGGACCTTATATTTATCAGATTAAACGCTTAGAAATGGTCACCTGGACATTTTACTATAGTTTACTACCTAAATAATAAGCATAGGTATTTGTAGAGCTTATATTTACCAGAATAAACAATTACAAATGGCCACATAGACACAGTATTTTCTAATGTCCTACTGTAGTGTTTTTCCAGTTACAGTAATTTAGTAGGAGCAGCTTTCCACACTCTTTAACAAATAAATCCTACATTTAGCTTAATATAACGTTTAACAAGAGCAGTTTCGATTTTCGCTGGCATTTATTGCATTTAATTATATTTTATCCGTATTTAGGGCAGCCGTCAACAATAATATGAATGTTTTACATAAATTTGCTACTTAAATACTACGCAGAGGCATTCGGGGAGCTTATAGCTATCAGATTAAACGCTTAGAAATGGTCACCTGGACATTTTACTATAGTTTGCTGCCTAAATAATATGCATAGGTATTCGTAGAGCTTATATTTACCAGAATAAACAATTACAAATGGCCACATAGACACAGTATTTTCTAATGTCCTGCTGTAGTGTTTTTCCAGTTATAGTAAATTAGTAGCAGCAGCTTTCCACACTCTTTAACAAATAAATTCTACATTTACCTTAATATAACGTTTAACAAGAGCAGTTTCGATTTTCGCAGGCATTTATTGCATTTAATTATATTTTATCCGTATTTAGGGCAGCCGTCAACAATAATATGAATGTTTTACATAAGCTTGCTACTTAAATACTACGCAGAAGCATTCGGGGAGCTTATATTTATCAGATTAAACGCTTAGAAATGGTCACCTGGACATTTTACTATAGTTTTCTGCCTAAATAATAAGCAGTGGTATTCGTTGAGCTTAATTTACCAGAATAAACAATTACAAATGGCCACATAGACACAGTATTTTCAAATGTTCTACTGTAGTGTTTTTCCAGTTCTAGTAAATTAGTAGGAGCAGCTTTCCACTCTTCAACAAATAAATCCTACATTTAGCTTAATATAACGTTGAACAAGAGCAGTTTCGATTTTCGCTGGCATTTATTGCATTTAATTATATTTTATCCGTATTTAGGACAGCCTTCAACAACAATATGAACGTTTTACATAAGATTGCTACTTAAATACTACGCAGAGGCATTTCGGGAGCTTATATTTATCAGAATAACCGTTTGTAAATGGCCACATAGATACAGTATCTTCTAATGTCCTTCTGTAGTGTTTTTTCAGTTACAGTAAATTAGTAGGAGCAGCTTTCCACACTCTTTAACAAATAAATCCTACATTTAGCTTAATATAACGTTTAACAAGAGCAGTTTCGATTTTCGCTGGCATTTATTGCATTTAATTATATTTTATCCGTATTTAGGGCAGCCGTCAACAATAATATGAATGTTTTACATAAGCTTGCTACTTAAATACTACGCAGAAGCATTCGGGGAGCTTATATTTATCAGATTAAACGCTTAGAAATGGTCACCTGGACATTTTACTATAGTTTTCTGCCTAAATAATAAGCAGAGGTATTCGTAGAGCTTATATTTACCAGAATAAACAATTACAAATGGCCACATAGACACAGTATTATCTAATGTCCTACTGTAGCGTTTTTCCAGTTACAGTAAATTAGTAGGAGCAGCTTTCCACACTCTTTAACAAATAAATCCTACATTTACCTTAATATAACGTTTAACAAGAGTAGTTTCGATTTTCGCTGGCATTTATTGCATCTAATTATATTTTATCCGTATTTAGGGCAGCCGTCAACAATAATATGAATGTTTTACATAAGTTTGCTACTTAAATACTACGCAGAGGCATTCGGGGAGCTTATATTTATCAGAATAATCGCTTGTAAATGGCCACATAGATACAGTAACTTCTAATGTCCTTCTGTAGTGTTTTTTCAGTTACAGTAAATTAGTAGGAGCAGTTTTCCACACTCTTTAACAAATAAATCCTACAATTAGCTTAATATAACGTTTAACAAGGCAGTTTCGATTTTCGCTGGCATTTATTGCATTTAATTATATTTTATCCGTATTTAGGGCAGCAGTCAACAATAATATGAATGTTTTACATAAGTTTTCTACTTAAATACTACGCAGAGGCATTCGGGGAGCTTATATTTATCAGATTAAACGCTTAGAAATGGTCACCTGGACATTTTACTATAGTTTGCTGCCTAAATAATAAGCAGAGGTATTCGTAGAGCTTATATTTACCAGAATAAAAAACTACAAATGGCCACATAGACACAGTATTTTCTAATGTCCTACTGTAGTGTTTTTCCAGTTACAGTAAATTAGTAGGAGCAGCTTTCCACACTCTTTAACAAATCAATCCTACATTTAGCTTAATATAACGTTTAATAAGAGCAGTTTCGATTTTCGCTGGCATTTATTGCATTTAATTATATTTTATCCGTATTTAGGGCAGCCGTCAACAACAATATGAACATTTTACATAAGATTGCTTCTTATATACTACGCAGAGGCATTCGTAGAGCTTATATTTACCAGAATAAACAATTACAAATGGCCACATAGACACAGTATTTTCTAATGTCCTACTGTAGTGTTTTTCCAGTTACAGTAAATTAGTAGGAGCAGCTTTCCACACTCTTTAACAAATAAATCCTACATTTAGCTTAATATAACGTTTAACAAGAGCAGTTTCGATTTTCGCTGGCATTTATTGCATTTAATTATATTTGATCCGTATTTAGGGCAGCCGTCAACAACAATATGAACGTTTTACATAAGATTGCTACTTAAATACTACGCAGAGGCATTCGGAGAGCTTATATTTTTCAGAATAACCGCTTGTAAATGGCCACATAGATACAGTAACTTCTAATGTCCTTCTGTAGTGTTTTTTCAGTTACAGTAAATTAGTAGGAGCAGCTTTCCACACTCGTTAACAAAGAATTCCTTCATTTAGCTTAATATAACGTTTAAGAAGAGCAGTTACGATTTTTCGCTGGCATTTATTGCATTTAATTATGATTTATCCGTATTTAGGGCAGCCGTCAACAACAATATGAATGTTTTACATAAGTTTGCTACTTAATTACTACGCAGAGAAATTCGGGGAGCTTATATTTATCAGATTAAACGCTTAGAAATAGTCACCTGGACATTTTACTATAGTTTGCTGCCTAAATAATAATCAGAGGTATTCGTAGAGCTTATATTTACCAGAATAAACAATTACAAATGGCCACATAGACACAGTATTTTCTAATGTCCTACTGTAGTGTTTTTCCAGTTACAGTAAATTAGTAGGAGCAGCTTTCCACACTCTTTAACAAATAAATCCTACATTTAGCTTAATATAACGTTTAATTAGAGCAGTTTCGATTTTCGCTGGCATTTATTGCATTTAATTATATTTTATCCGTATTTAGGGCAGCCGTCAACAACAATATGAACATTTTACATAATATTGCTACTTAAATACTACGCAGAGGCATTCGGGGAGCTTATATTTATCAGAATAACCGCTTGTAAATGGCCACATAGATACAGTATCTTCTAATGTCCTTCTGTAGTGTTTTTTCAGTTACAGTAAATTAGTAGGAGCAGCTTTCCACACTCTTTAACAAATAAATCCTACATTTAGCTTAATATAACGTTTAACAAGAGCAGTTTCGATTTTCGCTGGCATTTATTGCAATTAGTTAATTTTATCCGTATTTAAGGCAGCCGTCAACAACAATGTGAATGTTTGCTACTTAAATACTACGCAGAGGCATTCGGGGAGCTTATGTTTATCAGATTAAACGCTTAGAAATAGTCACCTGGACATTTTACTATAGTTTGCTGCCTAAATAATAATCAGAGGTATTCGTAGAGCTTATATTTACCAGAATAAACAATTTAAAATGGCCACATAGACACAGTATTTTCTAATGTCCTACTGTAGTGTTTTTCCAGTTACACTAAATTAGTAGGAGCAGCTTTCCACACTGTTTAACAAATAAATCCTACATTTAGCTTAATATAACGTTTAACAAGGGCAGTTTCAATTTTCGCTGGCATTTATTGTATCTAATTATATTTTATCCATATTTAGGGCAGCCGTCAACAACAATATGAATGTTTGACATAAGTTTGCTACTTAAATACTACGCAGAGGCATTCGGGGAGCTTATATTTATCAGATTAAACGCTTAGAAATGGTCACCTGGATATTTTACTATAGTTTGCTGCCTAATTAATAAGCATAGGTATTCGTAGAGCTTATATTTACCAGAATAAACAACTACAAATGGCCACATAGACACAGTATTATCTAATGTACTACTGTAGTGTTTTTTCAGTTACAGTAAATTAGTAGGAGCAGCGTTCCACACTCTTTAACAAATAAATCCTACATTTAGCTTAATATAACGTTTAACAAGAGTAGTTTCGAATTTCGCTGGCATTTATTGCATTTAATTATATTTTATCCGTATTTAGGGCAGCCGTCAACAATAATATGAATGTTTTACATAAGTTTGCTACTTAAATACTACGCAGAGGCATTCGGGGAGCTTATATTTATCAGAATAATCGCTTGTAAATGGCCACATAGATACAGTAACTTCTAATGTCCTTCTGTAGTGTTTTTTCAGTTACAGCAAATTAGTAGGAGCAGTTTTCCACACTCTTTAACAAATAAATCCTACATTTAGCTTAATATAACGTTTAACAAGAGCAGTTTCGATTTTCGCTGGCATTTATTGCATTTAATTACATTTTATCCGTATTTAGTACAGCAGTCAACAATAATATGAATGTTTTACATAAGTTTTCTACTTAAATACTACGCAGAGCCATTCGGGGAGCTTATATTTATCAGATTAAACGCTTATAAATGGTCACTTGGACATTTTACTATAGTTTGCTGCCTAAATAATAAGCAGAGGTATTCGTAGAGCTTATATTTACCAGAATAAAAAATTACAAATGGCCACATAGACACAGTATTTTCTAATGTGCTACTGTAGTGTTTTTTCAGTTACAGTAAATTAGTAGGAGCAGCTTTCCACACTCTTTAACAAATAAATCCTACATTTAGCTTAATATAACGTTTAGTAAGAGCAGTTTCGCTTTTCGCTGGCATTTATTGCATTTAATTATATTTTATCCGTATTTAGGGCAGCCGTCAACAACAATATGAACATTTTACATAAGATTGCTACTTAAATACTACGCAGAGGTATTCGGGGAGCTTATATTTATCAGAATAACCGCTTGTAAATGGCCACATAGATACAGTATCTTCTAATGTCCTTCTGTAGTGTTTTTTCAGTTACAGTAAATTAGTAGGAGCAGCTTTCCACACTCTTTAACAAATAAATCCTACATTTAGCTTAATATAACGTTTAACAAGAGCAGTTTCGATTTTCGCTGGCATTTATTGCAATTAGTTAATTTTATCCGTATTTAAGGCAGCCGTCAACAACAATGTGAATGTTTGCTACTTAAATACTACGCAGAGGCATTCGGGGAGCTTATGTTTATCAGATTAAACGCTTACAAATAGTCACCTGGACATTTTACTATAGTTTGCTGCCTAAATAATAATCAGAGGTATTCGTTGGGCTTATATTTACCAGAATAAACAATTACAAATGGCCACATAGACACAGTATTTTCTAATGTCCTACTGTAGTGTTTTTCCAGTTACACTAAATTAGTAGGAGCAGCTTTCCACTCTGTTTAACAAATAAATCCTACATTTAGCTTAATATAACGTTTAACAAGGGCAGTTTCAATTTTCGCTAGCTTTTATTGCATTTAATTATATTTTATCCGTATTTAGGGCAGCCGTCAACAACAATATGAATGTTTGACATAAGTTTGCTACTTAAATACTACGCAGAGGCATTCGGGGAGCTTATATTTATCAGATTAAACGCTTAGAAATGGTCACCTGGACATTTTACTATACTTTGCTGCCTAAATAATAAGCATAGGTATTCGTAGAGCTTATATTTACCAGAATAAACAATTACAAATGACCACATAGACACAGTATTTTCTAATGTCCTACTGTAGTGTTTTTCCAGTTACAGTAAATTAGTAGGAGTAGCTTTCCACACTCTTTAACAAATAAATCCTACATTTAGCTTAATATAACGTTTAACAAGAGCAGTTTCGATTTTCGCTGGCATTTATAGCATTTAATTATATTTTATCCGTATTTAGGGCAGCCGTCAACAACAATATGAACGTTTTACATAAGATTGCTACTTAAATACTACGCAGAGGCATTCGGGTAGCTTATATTTATCAGAATAACCTCTTGTAAATGGCCACATAGATACAGTAACTTCTAGTGTCCTTCTGTAGTGTTTTTTCAGATACAGTAAATTAGTAGGAGCAGCTTTCCACTCTCTTTAACAAATAAATCTTACATTTAGCTTAATATAACGTTTAACAAGAGCAGTTTCGATTTTCGCTGGCATTTATTGCATTTAATTATATTTTATCCGTATTTAGGGCAGCCGTCAACAATAATATGAATGTTTTACATAAGTTTGCTACTTAAATACTACGCAGAGGCATTCGGGTAGCCTATATTTATCAGAATAACCGTTGAAATTGGCCACATAGATACAGTAACTTCTAATGTCCTTCTGTAGTGTTTTTTCAGTTACAGTAAATTAGTAGGAGCAGCTTCCCACACTCTAACAAATAAATCCTACATTTAGTTTAATATAACGTTTAACAAGAGCAGTTTCGATTTTCGCTGGCATTTATTGCATTTAATTATATTTTAACCGTATTTAGGGCAGCCGTCAACAACAATATGAACGTCTTACATAAGATTGCTACTTAAATACTACGCAGAGGCATTCGGGGAGCCTATATTTATCAGAATTACCGCTTGTAAATGGCCACATAGATACAGTAACTTCTAATGTCCTTCTGTAGTGTTTTTTCAGTTACAGTAAATTAGTAGGAGCAGCTTTCCACACTCTTTAACAAATAAATCCTACATTTAGCTTAATATAACGTTTAAAAAGAGCAGTTTCGATTTTCGCTTGCATTTATTGCATTTAATTATATTTTATCCGTATTTAGGGCAGCCGTCAACAACAACATGAACGTTTTACATAAGATTGCTACTTAAATACTACGCAGAGGCATTCGGGGAGCTTATATTTATAAGAATAATCGCTTGTAAATGGCCACATAGATACAGTAACTTCTAATGTCCTTCTGTAGTGTTTTTTCAGTTACAGTATATTAGTAGGAGCAGGTTTTCACACTCTTTAACAAATAAATCCTACGTTTAGCTTAATATAACGTTTAACAAGTGCAGTTTCGATTTTCGCTGGCATTTATTGCATTTTATTATATTTTATCCGTATTTAGGTCAGCCGCCAACAATAATATGAATGTTTTACATAAGTTTGCTACTTAAATACTACGCAGAGGCATTCGGGGAACTTATATTTATCAGAATAACCGCTTGTAAATGGCCACATAGATACAGTATCTTCTAATGTCCTTCTGTAGTGTTTTTTCAGTTACAGTAAATTAGTAGGAGCAGCTTTCCACACTCATTAACAAATAAATCCTACATTTAGCTTAATATAACGTTTAACAAGAGCAGTTTCGATTTTCGCTGGCATTTATTGCATTTAATTATATTTTATCCGTATTTAGGGCAGCCGTCAACAACAATGTGAATGTTTGCTACTTAAATACTACGCAGAGGCATTCGGGGAGCTTATGTTTATCAGATTAAACGCTTAGAAATAGTCACCTGGACATTTTACTATAGTTTGCTGCCTAAATAATAATCAGAGGTATTCGTAGAGCTTATATTTACCAGAATAAACAATTACAAATGGCCACATAGACACAGTATTTTCTAATGTCCTACTGTAGTGTTTTTCCAGTTACACTAAATTAGTAGAAGCAGCTTTCCACACTGTTTAACAAATAAATCCTACATTTAGCTTAATATAACGTTTAACAAGAGTAGTTTCGATTTTCGCTGGCATTATTGCATTTAATTATATTTTATCCGTATTTAGGGCAGCCGTCAACAATAATATGAATGTTTTACATAAGTTTGCTACTTAAATACTACGCAGAGGCATTCGGGGAGCTTATATTTATCAGAATAATCGCTTGTAAATGGCCACATAGATACAGTAACTTCTAATGTCCTTCTGTAGTGTTTTTTCAGTTACCGTAAATTAGTAGGAGCAGTTTTCCACACTCTTTAACAAATAAATCCTACATTTAGCTTAATCTAACGTTTAATAAGAGCAGTTTCGATTTTCGCTGGCATTTATTGCATTTAATTATATTTTATCCGTAATTAGGGCAGCCGTCAACAACAATATGAACATTTTACATAAGATTGCTACTTAAATACTACGCAGAGGCATTCGGGGAGCTTATATTTATCAGAATAACCGCTTGTAAATGGCCACATAGATACAGTATCTTCTAATGTCCTTCTGTAGTGTTTTTTCAGTTACAGTAAATTAGTAGGAGCAGCTTTCCACACTCTTTAACAAATAAATCCTACATTTAGCTTAATATAACGTTTAACAAGAGCAGTTTCGATTTTCGCTGGCATTTATTGCAATTAGTTAATTTTATCCGTATTTAGGGCAGCCGTCAACAACAATGTGAATGTTTGCTACTTAAATACTACGCAGAGGCATTCGGGGAGCTTATGTTTATCAGATAAAACGCTTAGAAATAGTCACCTGGACATTTTACTATAGTTTGCTGCCTAAATAATAATCAGAGGTATTCGTAGAGCTTATATTTACCAGAATAAACAATTACAAATGGCCACATAGACACAGTATTTTCTAATGTCCTACTGTAGTGTTTTTCCAGTTACACTAAATTAGTAGGAGCAGCTTTCCACACTGTTTAACAAATAAATCCTACATTTAGCTTAATATAATGTTTAACAAGGGCAGTTTCAATTTTCGCTGGCATTTATTGTATTTAATTATATTTTATCCATATTTAGTACAGCCGTCAACAACAATATGAATGTTTGACATAAGTTTGCTACTTAAATATTACGCAGAGGCATTCGGGGAGCTTATATTTATCAGATTAAACGCTTAGAAATGGTCACCTGGACATGTTACTATAGTTTGCTGCCTAATTAATAAGCATAGGTATTCGGAGAGCTTATATTTACCAGAATAAACAATTACAAATGGCCACATAGACACAGTATTATCTAATGTACTACTGTAGTGTTTTTCCAGTTACAGTAAATTAGTAGGAGCAGCGTTCCACACTCTTTAACAAATAAATCCTACATTTAGCTTAATATAACGTTTAACAAGAGTAGTTTCGATTTTCGCTGGCATTTATTGCATTTAATTATATTTTATCCGTATTTAGGGCAGCCGTCAACAACAACATGAACGTTTTACATAAGATTGCTACTTAAATACTACGCAGAGGCATTCGGGGAGCTTATATTTATCAGATTAATCGCTTGTAAATGGCCACATAGATACAGTAACTTCTAATGTCCTTCTGTAGTGTTTTTTCAGTTACAGTAAATTAGTAGGAGCAGGTTTTCACACTCTTTAACAAATAAATCCTACGTTTAGCTTAATATAACGTTTAACAAGAGTAGTTTCGATTTTCGCTGGCATTTATTGCATTTAATTATATTTTATCCGTATTTAGGTCAGCCGCCAACAATAATATGAATGTTTTACATAAGTTTGCTACTTAAATACTACGCAGAGGCATTCGGGGAACTTATATTTATCAGAATAACCGCTTGTAAATGGCCACATAGATACAGTATCTTCTAATGTCCTTCTGTAGTGTTTTTTCAGTTACAGTAAATTAGTAGGAGCAGCTTTCCACACTCATTAACAAATAAATCCTACATTTAGCTTAATATAACGTTTAACAAGAGCAGTTTCGATTTTCGCTGGCATTTATTGCATTTAATTATATTTTATCCGTATTTAGAGCAGCCGTCAACAACAATGTGAATGTTTGCTATTTAAATACTACGCAGAGGCATTCGAGGAGCTTATATTTATCAGATTAAACGCTTAGAAATAGTCACCTGGACATTTTACTATAGTTTGCTGCCTAAATAATAATCAGAGGTATTCGTAGAGCTTATATTTACCAGAATAAACAATTACAAATGGCCACATAGACACAGTATTTTCTAATGTCCTACTGTAGTGTTTTTCCAGTTACACTAAATTAGTAGAAGCAGCTTTCCACACTGTTTAACAAATAAATCCTACATTTAGCTTAATATAACGTTTAACAAGAGTAGTTTCGATTTTCGCTGGCATTTATTGCATTTAATTATATTTTATCCGTATTTAGGGCAGCCGTCAACAATAATATGAATGTTTTACATAAGTTTGCTACTTAAATACTACGCAGAGGCATTCGGGGAGCTTATATTTATCAAATTAAACGCTTAGAAATGGTCACCTGGACATTTTACTAAAGTTTGCTGCCTAATTAATAAGCATAAGTATTCGTAGAGCTTATATTTACCAGAATAAACAATTACAAATGGCCACATAGACACAGTATTATCTAATGTCCTACTGTAGTGTTTTTCCAGTTACAGTAAATTAGTAGGAGCAGCTTTCCACACTCTTTAACAAATAAATCCTACATTTAGCTTAATATAACGTTTAACAAGAGTAGTTTCGATTTTCGCTGGCATTTATTGCATTTAATTATATTTTATCCGTATTTAGGGCAGCTGTCAACAATAATATGAATGTTTTACATAAGTTTGCTACTTAAATACTACGCAGAGGCATTCGGGGAGCTTATATTTATCAGAATAATCGCTTGTAAATGGCCACATAGATACAGTAACTTCTAATGTCCTTCTGTAGTGTTTTTTCAGTTACAGTAAATTAGTAGGAGCAGTTTTCCACACTCTTTAACAAATAAATCCTACATTTAGCTTAATATAACGTTTAATAAGAGCAGTTTCGATTTTCGCTGGCATTTATTGCATTTAATTATATTTTATCCGTATTTAGGGCAGCGGTCAACAACAATATGAACATTTTACATAAGATTGCTACTTAAATACTACGCAGAGGCATTCGGGGAGCTTATATTTATCAGAATAACCGCTTGTAAATGGCCACATAGATACAGTATCTTCTAATGTCCTTCTGTAGTGTTTTTTCAGTTACAGTAAATTAGTAGGAGCAGCTTTCCACACTCTTTAACAAATAAATCCTACATTTAGCTTAATATAACGTTTAACAAGAGCAGTTTCGATTTTCGCTGGCATTTATTGCAATTAGTTAATTTTATCCGTATTTAGGGCAGCCGTCAACAACAATGTGAATGTTTGCTACTTAAATACTACGCAGAGGCATTCGAGGAGCTTATGTTTATCAGATAAAACGCTTAGAAATAGTCACCTGGACATTTTACTATAGTTTGCTGCCTAATTAATAATCAGAGGTATTCGTAGAGCTTATATTTACCAGAATAAACAATTACAAATGGCCACATAGACACAGTATTTTCTAATGTCCTACTGTAGTGTTTTTCCAGTTACACTAAATTAGTAGGAGCAGCTTTCCACACTGTTTAACAAATAAATCCTACATTTAGCTTAATATAACGTTTAACAAGGGAAGTTTCAATTTTCGCTGGCATTTATTGTATTTAATTATATTTTATCCACATTTAGGGCAGCCGTCAACAACAATATAAATGTTTGACATAAGTTTGCTACTTAAATATTACGCAGAGGCATTCGGGGAGCTTATATTTATCAGATTAAACGCTTAGAAATGGTCACCTGGACATTTTACTATAGTTTGCTGCCTAATTAATAAGCATAGGTATTCGTAGAGCTTATATTTACCAGAATAAACAATTACAAATGGCCACATAGACACAGTATTATCTAATGTACTACTGTAGTGTTTTTCCAGTTACAGTAAATTAGTAGGAGCAGCGTTCCACACTCTTTAACAAATAAATCCTACATTTAGCTTAATATAACGTTTAACAAGAGTAGTTTCGATTTTCGCTGGCATTTATTGCATTT